>SZWC01005466.1:131212-143434 GCA_023375785.1 Penium margaritaceum | reverse complement strand
GTGTGTGTGTGTGTGTGTGTGTGTGTGTGTGTGTGTGTGTGTGTGTGTGTGTTGTCGTCTGGAAACCAGTGCGATGCGCTCGCATTCATGGCATTCGTGTTGACAGTAATCTCCCACTCGTCTACACGTGTCTCAACACATGTGGACGAATGGGAGATGGTGAAGACGATGTCCTGTGCACATCCCTCTAATGATGTGTTCAACGTGGAGAGGGAAGATTTTGATGTGTATACATACCTTTCGAACATCGTACGAGACACAAAAGAGAAATCAAGCCCAGTGGTTCAACAGGCAATCAAGGAGTACATGCACATGCGTGCATTGGTTACACGTCGGTGTTGGTGTTGGTGTTGGTGTTGGTCGCGCACTTGGGAGCGGGCAGAACTTGCTGCTGCTATGAATGTGTGTCTGAGATGTATCGTCATGGTGCCAAAAGTGGGGCCACACATGTGGCATCTTACATTGACCTGCCTTTGTGCTCACGACAGCGTCGTGACGTTGCACCAGGCTCCTTGCACCATCTGGAATTAATTTTTCTAAGACGGTTTGCAAACCGTCTCAGAAAAATTAATTCCACAGCGTCGTGCCATTGCACCAGGCTCCTTGCACCATCTGGAATTAATTTTTCTAAGACGGTTTGCAAACCGTCTTAGAAAAATTAATTCCACAGCGTCGTGCCGTTGCACCAGGCTCCTTGCACCATCTGGCGGCCTTGGGCGCAAGTGCAAGATCGATTACAGATAGGCCCTGAAAAGCTAGCGCTTGTTTCCCTCAACCACTCGAGTTACTTTGCGGTAGAATTACTGGCCGATAAGTGAATCACTCGCTCGAGTGATAAAGCGGTGGCATGGTTGCATGGCCGCACGGGGGCATGCTACTGGGACCAGACAGGATGCGTTTGGGGCAGGGGCTTGACAAAAACCCGTTCTTCACTTCCAAGTGTCATGCTTTAGCCTCGATTCCCTCTTACAACCAATAACTAAATGCCGCGATTCATCCCACCCTCCCTCCCCTCCCCAGCCAATCGCAAAGATCCCTCTCCCTCACAGCTCTCTCGAGCTCTCTCGAGCTCTCTCGAGCTCTCCTCCCCAAAATGGCCAGAGCCAACGGCTCACTCCCCGACTACCGTGCACGACATAGCAAGCAAGTTGTTTCGGAAATGATGGCGGTGGAAACCCGAGAATGGCTAGAAGCAAGCGCAAGCAGTTGAAATTGTTGGATTGACAGAGGTGAAAGCGGCTGCAGAAAGGCAAGTGCAAAGGCAGAAATAGGGAGCTTCACTATCAATCCCTCTTGTGTGGAAGTGGTTGTTGATTGAGGGAGACCGGGGCACGATAAAGAACGTCAACCGCTGTTGGAGCGACAGGTGAAAGAACGTAGTGAGCTCAGGAAAGGGAGAAAAGTGAAGAAGTTTTGCGGAGAGTGAAAAAGGTTGCGGAACTAAAGGAGGTCAAATTTAAATGATTGTTCTAGGTGAATGGGAGGGAATGAACATCTTCCGTATGTACCCAAGGAGAACAGAGAAGTTGTGCAACTGTTGGTGACGTGTATCGCTTGGTGCAGGCGGCTTGAGTCAGACGTAGTCGTAGATCATTTTCCCAATCCCCAAAATGGTTCGTGTTGAGACGTGAGCCTCACCATTGAGACACAACTTGATAGAGAGAGAGAGAGAGAGAGAGAGAGAGAGAGAGAGAGAGAGAGAGAGAGAGAGAGAGAGAGAGAGAGAGAGAGAGAGGCTGTACTCCTTCAGTCTCTTGAGGGATGATGTGAAAGATTGTGCTTGTGTTAGGTGGAGAGGTGTGCGGACCCGGTGATTGAAAAGGTAGAAGCCAAGGTGTCATAAGAGAATTTGAAGTTTGATTATTAGCTCAAGGGTAGTCGCATCTTCCTTGGAAGATATTACATCAGAGTGTGGCAGTTCAACAGAGGCAACACCGAATGCATAGGAGTCTGAAGACAAGGACGTGACCAAGATGAATTATTGCCGCATTGATATGAAGAAATGGGTATCAACTCTGAGTGATCACGTTCGTTTGGTGGAAGGCGCAAAGCTGCCCAAATGGGAAGACACGCTAGAGCCGTCATCAACCCCGTAGCGTGTGGAGCCGGCGGAACAGCGGAAATTGGAACAGAATGAGGGGAAAACATTCCACTAAAGTTGTTGCAAGAGCACACGACAGACGAAAAAAATGTAGGGGAATGCTCTGCATAATAGTCCACCGCTTTTCTGGCATGGCGCGTTGACATCCGGCTGCATTGACAGAGGCGATGACCGTGCAAGAGGTGCATGTACGACACAAAAGAGAAGTAATGGGACACCACCAATCAGTCAGATCTATTGCCAATTCCTAAGGGAAAAAAAAAAAAAAGCACGTGGGAGCTGGTTAAATGGCAGAAAGGCACCGAGGTCATTCGCCCAATTGGTCCTACAATTCCAAGTTTACCAAGATCGGTGAGGTGGAGAAGTACAAGGTACAGCTGGTGAAGAAGGGGGCACACGCAATGCAAGGAAAAAAGCACTGTCAAGAGACACTCCTTTCCTGTCGACAAGCTCGTGAACATGTGGGGAATCCTCGAGATCCGAACTGCAAAAGGACATGGAAATGAACAAACTCGAAGTGGAAGTAGCCTTCCTCTGCGCCATCACCATAGGAGATGCGAAAGAAGGTTGACTCGCTGGAAGGAAAAGGTGTGAAAGCTTTGGAAGGCCCTGTACGGAAGAATACAATCATCCTCCGACTAGTGCCATTTGATGGATGGCTTCATGCAACTTGGATTCAAGTGTTGTGAATTTGAATCGCAGTTTGTACATGCAAAGTAACTAGATGCTCTGATTGGTCTATTCACTCTGCTGTGTTGGTCTGATTTTGTGTTGATGTGCCTTTGTGTTGATGTGACTTTGTGTTGATGTGACTTTGTGTTGATGTGATTTTGTGTTGATGTGACTTTGTGTTGATGTTATTTTGTGTTGATGTGATTTTGTGTTGATGTGACTTTGTGTTGATGTGATTTTGTGTTGATGTGATTTTGTGTTGATGTGATTTTGTGTTGATGTGACTTTGTGTTGATGTGATCTTGTGTTCCTCTATGTTGCAAGTTGTACAGGAGCTGAAGGACTAGTTGAGCATCAGATGTCAAATGTTAAACGTAGGGAAGTTGGAGTCGTACGCTAGATGAGCATCGCGTAGAACAGGAAGGCACACATGCTTGGTTTTGGACACGCCAAGTATGCCACCGAGGTGCTCCAGAAGTACGACATGGAATGCAAGTCATTTGACAGTCTGGTGACCACTAGCTAAGAATCGAGTGCAGCAATGGGGCAACGAAAAAACAAACGAGATGCAAGAGAACATGGCAAGGGTGCGGTGCCAATGTGCAGTGAGTAGGCATGGAATGTGCAAGGGAAAAAGACTGATGTGTGTTTATCCTCTACATGTCCGGGAGTGTTGCCCAGAAGCGTTTGGAAGCCACCTCACAGATCGGTCCTTGAGTTTTTTTAATGGTCTTGGAATGCGCGAGATCCATAGTGGATTGCAAATATGTGAAGTATGATTAGAAAACCAAAATGTGAAATGTGACAAGTTGGTCAATCCGGAGAATGTTGACGAATTGGATTCCACTTAACATCGACAGATGTATATTCTCTTACAGTTGGGCTGTATGAAGCGGCTCAAGTCTAGAAGTAACGTCTTTACCCAGAAACTGTACAAAACAATCCATCCAGAGTGAACATTTCCCCTCATTTAATTTGAAGGATTCATATGCGAGAAGGTATTCTAAGATTGTTTTGGTGGACCACTAGTACAACTTGTTACAAGAATGATTTACGGCTCTAAGTCCACGACTTGGGATCACACGTTACCTCCAAAGGTCAACCATTTAACTGCATGTCCATGGAAAATTTTCCAACCACAGTAAATCCTATCACCAAACCCGCGCAAAAGGGTATCAAAACACGTTGAAAAAGCTTCAGAAGTAAAAATCTACATAATTACTTGACATAAGCCTTGGCTAAGGTGCTTTTGCGCAACCCTCTATGTCTACGTGGTGCTTTGACTGATGTCTCGCATGCACAAGCAACGGTGGCCCACACATAAGAAGATCCCGAGGGAGTGGCAGACGGCACACTTATTCAGATGCCAATTGTTTTTGTTGTGATTGAGATTATGAGAGGTAATACCCTACTGCTCTAATATTTCAACGAATGGAAACTTGCAAATTATAAAATCTGTGAATTAGACGAGATTTTTTAGGTTTGAATTTTTTTGGTAGTCCATTATGGTCGAATCTGCATCAAATGGTACCTTGATTTCAATGTTTTATATGGAAAAAACACCATCAAAGTCTGAAATCCCTTAGCCTTTCACATCAAATTTGAGTTCAATTATTTGTATGGTATGTGGAATTCATTGAACGGAAAAGTGTATCACATTCAATCACCCTAGAAAACCATTAATGTCCAAACCAAGAGCAGTAGGGTATCAATAGTCAGATCATATCCTTGCTTTTCTACACTTTACAATCCTCTTTGCCTTTTGACTGCTTTCACAACTCTACCTGAACGTAACTAACCTAGACTGTACAAAACAGAAAGCACATGCTCAGTCGCAAAACCTTGCATGAACAAGATGCATGTGTCAATAAAGCAAACAGCAGATTGATATTCCTGCAAGGACGTCTTCAACTTTGACCATCACGTGCTACTCAGCTTGGCGAATATCAAATTACACGGACGAGACTTTGCAAAGCTCAAACCTAGATGGCTGGGACCGTTTGACATCGAGCGAATGCAAACCCCATTTGTCATTCGAATTCGTCTATTGGATAACATGGTGATTTATCCCGGTTTCCACCTCATCAAGCTTAAGAATAATTGGAACCTCAGTGAGGGATTCCTCGGCAAAGATATCGCTCCTCTGTCTCAAATTGCACTAGATGGGGTACAAAGTATGTGATCAAGGATATCCTCAGACATAGGCGCCGTGGAAAAGATAAAGAGTATATCGTCAAGTGGCATGGATACGATGCTAGGCACAACAGGTAGGAACCCTATGACAACATTCACGATGTCGATCATCTAATTGACTACTACAACAGGCGTCACTGGCATACGTCAGTTAACGCACTGGGACGTCGAAGCTAAAGGGAGGATTGTTACATCCAAGACGTACACAAGTCCTTATACTCCGCGAGTGGATATTTTTTTCATTTCATTTGTGACCCGCCACATGTTGACCCCTGGATTCTCATCCTGCTTGGCTGGGGACATTTTGGCCACTTGCCTCGACTTCCAATGGTCCGTTCTCAAAGGATGTGACACGTTCAACCACTTTCTCAAACAATCGATAGAATTTTCACAAACTGTATCGATGTTTTGATAAATTTTGGATGACTTCTCAATGGCGCTAGACTTTTACATAGACGCGCCTCGATATTTTGGAACCACACCAACTTCTTGATGGAGTTTCTCAAGATGGCGTCTCGCGAAGTGACATTGCATGCATGCTCGACACGAGCACCCAAGATCCAGCACATGCCTTGATGTTATTCTTGTTATTGCATACATGCACCCAACATGTCTCACGCTTAAAAACTATCCAATTTACCCCATTCTCCGAATCCTCTTCTACTACACACCTCATTGCTGTGAAACATTCAGATTCTACTCTGAGTAATAGCTACATCCTAGGTTATTACTAAGTTAAGCCTAGCTATGTTCGAGCTATGCTCCTTGTTGCTACTTGCACCTTCTTTACACTTACATTGTGCCATAGTTGCACATGGCCGATGGGTCGATGGGTTGGATTCTGTTACATCCATGACGTACACGAGTTCCTGAACACCAGGAGTGGACTTTTTTCCCCGTATATTTAACTCCCGCTACCCATCAACCTCAGGATTTTTACACAATTCTGTTAAGGGCATTTTGGCCACCTGCCCCGGCCTCTGGTGTTCCGCTCCTGAAGGATTTGACAACTTTGACCACTTTTTAGAATGGTCGACAGAAATGATGCAAACTGTATTGATTTTTTATACTGTTCATTCTACTTCTTGTCGGTGATAAACTTTTATCAAACTGTGCCTCAATATTCTCAAAGCACCCCGACTTCTTAATGGATCTTCTCGAAGCGACCACTCACTGCATGATCTCACACGCCTTGCTCGGCTCGAGCGCCAAGGACCCAATGAAGGACTCATTGTGATTCTTCTCATTGTATTCATGCGCTCGACTGGCTTGACACTTGTCATCAAAGTTCACTTACTGATTAATATCCATTAAGCAGTAAGTGAACTATATGTTAATTATCTATTTGTCCAAATTCCTTGAATTTTCTACTGCTCCGTACCTCATCCATGTGAACCACCCAGGGTGGTTCAAGTGAATCACCCAGGGTGAATCACTTGACCGGTAGTCATACCACGAAACAAGGAGCTACGGTGGATGCTATTGGAGGAATTCCAAAATAATGCTCTAGGTGGACACTTTGACAAGGACAAAACGCTAAAAAGGTTTGTAAAATACTACTAGTGGAACTAGATGCAGATTGGTGTTGTAGCCTTTTGCAAATCGTGCGACACCTGTCAGTGGCAAAAATCTCGTAACACAAGGCCACTCGGACTACTCCAAATGTTCCATGTTCCAATGGAGCCGTGGGTCAACATTGGCATGTACTTTGTGACGGTGTTGTCCGCCACTCCCGTGGGCTATGAAACCATCCTCGTTGTGGTGGAAAATGTTAAAAAAACTGGCACTCTTCATCCCAGAAATGACCACCGTCACCGTAGAAGGGACTTCACGGTTGTTTTTAAACCAGGTCGTACAACTGAAAGGCGTGCCACATACCATCATGAATGATAGGGAAAATTGCTTCACTTGTCGTTTCTGTCACGAATTGATGACACGCGACGGCAGTTGGATCCAGCTATCACTGGCGTTGCATCCTCAAACCGATATGCAGACCGAGCGGACCGATCAGATGCATTAACAACTTCTTTGTACTTTATACGAGCTTCACGACACTGATTGGGCAGCAAAACTGCCGACTTTCGAAGTTGCATACAATTCCACAAGTTCCACCACATCGGGCAAATTTTTGTTTGAAGTGGTCTACAACAAGTTTCCCTCGACATTGCCAAGACTTTGAAGTTAAGCAACATTCCCTTTGTCGACATCCACCACTAGGATTTCTCCGGTGTTTGGGAGGAAACATGACAGACCCTTGCAAACACCCAAGGACTCATGAAGCAAGGAACCCACCAACATTGCAATGATGACGTGTTGAGCAATGTCGAGAGTATCCTCCTGAGCACAACAAACATCAAACTCCTAGGACAGGATTTTGTGAAGCCCAAACCTCGATGGACTAGACCCTTTGAGATCGAGGGAATGCAAACTCCTATTGTCAGTCACCTTCATCTATTGGAAAGCATAGCGATCTAACCTATCTTTTACATTAGCAAGCTCAAGCACTATCAGGATCCCACTTCCCCAGTAGAGATGTCGTACCTCCGTCTCCTGTTCAGGTGGACAAAGATACACAATACGTGATTAAAGACATCCGCAAACATCAATGTCGTGGAAAAACAACCAGGTAACTGGTCAACCGGCTCTGCTATGACGGAACGCACAACAACTGGAAACCCTACGACAACCTTCGGGATGTTGATCATCTGATCGACGGATACTAGCGTCGTCACCGGCATACGCCTGCTTTCGCGTTGTAGCGTCGCGGCTAAAAGGGCAGGAAGTGTTATGTCCTTGACGTACACGAGTCCCTCAACTCTGTGAGTGAACATTTATTTCCTTAAAGTTATGGCCCATAACGTATCTACCTCAGGACTTTTATTCCATTCGGCCGAGGGAATTTTGGCCACTTGCCCCGATCTCTTGTGTTCTTTTCCCGAAGGTTCAGACAACTTCGACCACTTTCTAGAATGGTCAACAGAAGTGAAGCAAACCGTATCAATGTTTTGATACTGTTTGCTCGACTTCTTGACAATGCTCAAATTTTACAAAAGTGTGCCTTGATGTTCTCAAAGCCCCCGACTTCTTGGTGGAGCTTCTCGAAGCGATCACTCACGGCATGACGCCGTACGCGTCGCTTGGCTCAAGCACGGAGGATCCAACATAAGCCTTATTTTTTATTCTTGTCATTGTACATATGCGCTCGACGGAATAGAATACCCACTCGTGGATTTTAGGGACTCATGTACGTCTGGGACGTAACACCTCGCCCCTTTTAGTTGCGACGTCCCGGCGCGCTAGTGGATGTAGGCTGGTGACAGCAAAAGTAGCCGTCGATTAGATGGTCGACATCTTGGAGGTTGTTATAGGGCTCGTAGTTGTTGTGGGCGGTGTCGTAGCTGTGCCATGTGGCCAGATAGTTGGTCATTTTTCTACGGCATTGCTGTCCGAGGATATCTTCAATCATGTACGTCCTATCCATGTCCACTTGTTCAAGAGGTGGGGGTGCGACTTCTCTATCGAGGAAGTTTGTATTGGAGTCCCGGTAGTGTTTGAGCTTACTGATGTACAAGACAAGGTGGATCACCATGCGTTTAGGGAATGGAAGTCGAGCAAGGACATGGGCTTGCATTTGCTTGATCTCAAACGGTCCCAAGAAGCGGGGTTTCAGTTTTGCAAAGTCCTATCCTCGGAGTTTGATATTTGCACAGCTGAGGAGGATGCAATAGCTGGCACTGATCATTTCATCGCTGCGATGTCGGTCGGTTCTTTAAATCATAGCTGCTTGTGTCTTTGCAAGGGTTTGTCATGTTTCCTTCCACATCTTTGTGAAGTCCCGACAGGGATGTAACTCTGACTTTGTAATCCAGCCGGCTTGACGGGAAGTTTGCCGTACACCACTTTGAAAGAGAATTTACCAGTTGCGGTAGAAGTGAGGGAGTTGTATGCGAGTTTCGCGGTTGGCAGTTTCGCTTTCCAATTGGTGCCGTGTTGTTTTCATAAAGTTTCGAGGAATCTTTTGATAATGTGATTTATTTGGTTTGTCCGTCTGTTTGAGGATGAAATGCCGTTGATAGCTAGATCCGAGCGTGTCATTAGTTCGTGCCAAAAACAGCTAGTGAAGCTGCCGTCTCTATCGTTGATGATGGTATGTGGCACTCTGTGCAGCTACACAATCTGATTTGGAAACATGAACATTGTTCCTTCTGCGGTGACGGAAGTGGTCCTCTGAATGAAGTGCAACATTTTGGAATATGTGTCCACCAGGACGAGGATGGTGTCATACTCCTCGGGTGTGGCAGGCAGACCTGTCACGAATTCCATTCTAATGTCGGTGAATGGTTCCATCAGAACAGGTAGGGGTTCAAGTAGACCAGGTGGACACGTGCAACGAGATTGTTTTGTCTTTGATAGGTGCTAAACGATTTGTAGAAGGCCACCACGTTGGTCTGCAACCTGTCCTACCAATAGTGCTTTGCGAGCTTCTTTAGTGTCTTGTCCTCACCGAAGTTCCCACCTGGACTATTTTCATGGCATTCCTCCAGTAGCATTCACCCTAATTCCTTGTTTGGAGGGACAACAACCTGGAGAGTGAATCGCATCGTCAGTAAGGATCGTTGAACCAAAACTGGTTTTGTCGTACTTGTTTAACTCCTCGTAGTCTCATGAGGTACGTGTCTCATTCGACAAGCAACATGCTGATCTTGGTCCTATAATCTGGTTATCGATTAAGGGCATCCGTTTGATTCATTTTTCCAAGGCCAGTATTTGATATCTTAGTCAAATTTGGACTCAAGGAACAACTTCCATCGAGTTTTTTGACAGCTTAGATTTGACATGGTCTTGAGGTATTTGAACGCATGATGGTTGGTGCATAAGTTGCATCACGGGCATTCCAGGTGGCACCGCCACATCTTAAATGTGTGCATGCCTGCAAGCATCTCTTTCTCGTGTGTTATGGGACCTGCTGGTTGAGGTGGTGTTTTCATCACCCTGATGGCATCAAACACTTGTTTGAGGCCATGATTATATTCTACGTGAAAAACCATGTATGATTGGTCCAAGAACCGGGTCATTCGGTGCAAGGACGAGAAAGATATAGCTGTGCAAAGGTGGGAGGCACACCTATAGAAAATTAGAAACGTACCGGATTGACCCCAAGCACGGCGGAGTGACTTTTTTGCCAACTGCAGCCAAATCACCCCTACATGGACGCTTAGCCAATGAGACAAGGCTCATTGGTGTCCATAGGCACTTCGGGATGGTGGCTAGAGCTACGTTCGCAAGCAAGAGCGCTTCGGGCGGTTGTGATCCCTGCTGGCGGTGCTGCCAGTGGCAGTCACGCGTGGAGCACTCAAACAACCATAACTCGGTCGTTTCTCCATGGATTGAGGCATTTTTTAGTATGTTGGAAAGCTCGAGGTACATAATACATTGTGTATTTGTTATTTTCATGAGTGTACCTCGGTAGAGGGCTTCGGAATGCCGAGGGGCTCTTGGTTGGCTCATAGGAGCTGGTACATAAGGAAGCCTAGGGGTTATTTTAGGCATGCCAACCTTACCCAGAGACTTTGTACATTACCTTGTACTGATCCATCAATTCTACAGGATTCATTCCTTGCCCAACTCTCCTTGTTCTCCAAGCATTACCTCATACACGTCCATTCATTTCTACAAGTTTTTTGCAGTGCACCTTGATGCGAACGCCGCCGGGAGAGTCGCACAGCGGAAACCTCGGTCACTAGCAGCGGTCTTGTTGCTAGGAGAGGGTTGTGCGACATCTCAAGGGTTGGCCCACACACTAAGGAGTCAATGTTTGGGAGGTTCATCACAAGGGCTCGGTGTGTGACCGTCACACCGGACACCGCTAGGATCACATCTGGTATCAGAGCACGTGGACGTTCGCTCGACTTTGCAAGGACCTTAGGGAGGCAACAGTCGTGCCATAATATAATCATCATAACCAGAACCATAGAAGTCGCGGCATGCTTCCAGGCTTATCTCATGGAGGAGATCCAGTGTGCTCTTGATGAGTTTCGTCAAAGGAACTAGCAGCTGCATGCGGAGGTTGAAGTGAGGTACGTCAGCCAAGGGAACAGTGCATTGGGGAGTGTCGCATTGGCATCTGTACCTGCCTTTTGGCAGCTCAAGCCAAAGGAGCCGGAGTTCTACACCGGCAAGGGCAGTGCGAGGGAGTCTCTCTTCACGGTGAACCAGTACTTCACGGCATTGGGCGTTCCCGTGGGAGAAGATGCCACAAGACTGGAGTATGCACCTACACAACTCCGGGGAATGACATTGCAATGGTGGTTGACATTGTGCCGGCGGAACGTCGCTGGGTTGTCCGACGGGCTGGGGGTCGGGCAATGACTTCAGCCATTGTTGAGTCTACCGCTAGGCTGGGAAGTGCAGCTCGATGTGCGGGCGTTGATGGCGAAGCCAGAGACGTGGATGCAGTTCAAGACGATGCTCCATGCGTGTTTCCACCACCTCAACGGCAGCCAGGTCGCACGTGACAAAATCAAACACGTCAAGCAAGGCGGATCGGTCCGGGACTACACCACACGCTTCATGGATTTGGCGGTGCACATCGACGACCTCTCGGACACAAAGGCGTACGACCGCTACCATGATGGCCTGAAGCCGTACGTCCAACGTGAACTCGCGGTGCTTGGGTTGTAGACCTTTGCAAAGCTGGTTTCGGTAGTTTAACGCTTCGACGCAGTGGACAACAATGCAAGTCGGAGCAAAATTGTGACACAATCTTGGGTGGAGCACCCAGATCAGGCTCTTCCCATGGAAGTGGATGCCATCCAAAGGAAGCAACGGGGCTTGGACGGGCAACGGGGACCGAGGGCCAAGTGTTGGTGCTGCGGCGAGGAGGGTCACCGCAGGAAGGAGTGCCCCAAGCGCAAGGAAAATCAGGGCATTGGGCAGCAGCAGTGAGGGGAATGTTTCCCACTGTTGCATATTCTTCACCTAGAAAATCAGCACCAATCCAGAATGGCGTTTGCCTACTACGGTGTTGTTTGTTTGCTATTGCGGTTGAAGGAGGGATTGGTAGTTTTAGGGGATTGCCTAGGGCTGGTTCTTGGGATTCCGGTTTTGGACTTCGAAGGGTCGGAGGGAGCTGCGCAGTCTACTGGTTGGCAGCACGGGTTACAGCTTCTACGACAACTTGACTGCAAGGAGGAGGCTGGCATTGCACCTTGGAGGAGGCATCGACGGTGCAACGGATGTCCACATTGGTGGTGTGC
>SZWC01005466.1:91884-130935 GCA_023375785.1 Penium margaritaceum | reverse complement strand
GTGGTTGTGAAGGGGACGAGATCTCACTCCGGCACATCGCCAAGGTGAGGGTGAGGCATTGCGTGGCGGTAACCTCGGTCACTAGCAGTGGTTTGGCTGCTCAGAGAGGTTCATGTGGCTCCTCATACTGCAATGTGGATGCTTCAGCTGGCAGACAAGTACTTGAAGGCCAAGGGGGTTCTTGTTGGATGAAGGTGCTGCTGGATTGCAACAACTACAGCTACGAGAACAGTTCCCCCACCGGTGTTGGTGGCCGGTTGGACGCAAGTGAGGCTCTTTTTGTACATCTCTGGAATGGAAAAGAGTGGAAGATCCCTGTGAAGGCACAATTGCTGGATTCCCACAGCCAGAGTGGTGGTGCAGACGACCTCTTTTGAGTCTGCTAGTAACCCACCGGCATTTCCCCCCCTCTGGGCACACCTCTGAGGGGGGGTAATGCCGCCGGTCGAGGCGGTTTTTTCATCACCTTGATGGTATCAAAAACTTGTTTGAGGCCATGATTGTGTTCTTCGTGAAAAACCATGCAGGTTTGGTCCAAGAACCGGGTCATTCGGTGCAGGGACGAGAAAGATACGATCGTACAAAGGTGGGAGGCGCACCTCCAGAAAACAGGAGACGTACCGGTTCGACCTCAAGCATGACGGAGCGACTTTCTTGTCCACTACAGCCAAAGCGCCCCTGGATGGATGCTTAGCAAATGAGGCAAGGTTCACTGGTTTCCATGGGCGCTTTAGGATGGCAGCTGGAGCTGAATTTGCAAGCAAGGACGCTTCGGAGTGCCGAGGGCTCTTGGTTGGCTCATAGGAGCTGGTACATAAGGAAGCCTAGGGGCTATTTTAGGCATGCCAATCTTACCCAGATACTTTGTACATTACCTTGTACTGATCCATCAATTCTACAGGATTCATTCCTTGCCCAAATCTCATTTTTCTCCAAGCATTACCTCGTACACGTCCATTCATTTCTACAAGTTTTTTGCAGTGCACCTTGATGCGAACGCCGCCGGGAGAGTCGCACAGCGGGAACCTCGGTCACTAACAGCGGTCTTGTTGCTAGGAGAGGGCTGTGCGACATCTCAAGGGTTGGCCCACACACAAAGGAGTCAAGGTTTGGGAGGTTCATCACAAGGACTCGGTGTGTGACCGTCACGCCGGACACCCCTAGGAACACATCTGGTATCAGAGCACGTGGACGTTCGCTCGACTTTGCAAGGACCTTAGGGAGGCAGCAGTCATGCCATAATATAATCATCATAACCAGAACCATAGAAGTCACGGCATACTTCCAGGCTTATCTCATGGAGGAGATCCAGTGTGCTCTTGATGAGTTTCGTCAAAGGAACTAGCAGCTGCATGCGGAGGTTGAAGTGAGGTACGTCGGCCAAGGGAACAGTGCATTGGGGAGTGTCGCATTGGCATCTGCACCTGCCTTTTGGCAGCTCAAGCCAAAGGAGCCGGAGTTCTACACCGGCAAGGGCAGTGCGNAACAGTGCATTGGGGAGTGTCGCATTGGCATCTGTACCTGCCTTTTGGCAGCTCAAGCCAAAGGAGCCGGAGTTCTACACCGGCAAGGGCAGTGCGAGGGAGTCTCTCTTCACGGTGAACCAGTACTTCACGGCATTGGGCGTTCCCGTGGGAGAAGATACCACAAGACTGGAGTATGCACCTACACAACTCCGGGGAATGGCATTGCAATGGTGGTTGACATTGTGTCGGCGGAACATCGCTGGGTTGTCAGACGGGCTGGGGGTCGGGCAATGACTTCAGCCATTGTTGAGTCTACCGCTAGGTTGGGAAGTGCAGCTCGATGTGCGGGCGTTGATGGAGAAGCCAGAGACGTGGATGCAGTTCAAGACGATGCTCCATGCGTGTTTCCACCTCCTCAACGGCAGCCGGGTCGCACGTGACAAAATCAAACACGTCAAGCAAGGCGGATCGGTCCAGGACTACACCACACGCTTCATGGATTTGGCGGTGCACATCGACGACCTCTCGGACACAAAGGCGTACGACCGCTACCATGATGGCCTGAAGCCGTACGTCCAACGTGAACTCGCGGTGCTTGGGTTGTAGACCTTTGCAAAGCTGGTTTCAGTAGTTAAACGCTTCGACGCAGTGGAGAACAATGCAAGTCGGAGCAAAATTGTGACACAATCTTGGGTGGAGCACCCAGATCAGGCTCTGCCCATGGAAGTGGATGCCATCCAAAGGAAGCAACGGGGCTTGGACGGGCAACGGGGACCGAGGGCCAAGTGTTGGTGCTGCGGCGAGGAGGGTCACCGCAGGAAGGAGTGCCCCAAGCGCAAGGAAAATCAGGGCATTGGGCAGCAGCAGTGAGGGGAATGTTTCCCACTGTTGCATATTCTTCACCTAGAAAATCAGCACCAATCCGGAATGGCGTTTGCCTACTACGGTGTTGTTTGTTTGCTATTGCGGTTGAAGGAGGGATTGGTAGTTTTAGGGGATTGCCTAGGGCTGGTTCTTGGGATTCTGGTTTTGGACTTCGAAGGGTCGGAGGGAGCTGCGCAGTCTACTGGTTGGCAGCACGGGTTACAGCTTCTACGACAACTTGACTGCAAGGAGGAGGCTGGCATTGCACCTTGGAGGAGGCATCGACGGTGCAACGGATGTCCACATTGGTGGTGTGCAGCAGACCTCTTGTCAAGCAACCNGCAGTCTACTGGTTGGCAGCACGGGTTACAGCTTCTACGACAACTTGACTGCAAGGAGGAGGCTGGCATTGCACCTTGGAGGAGGCATCGACGGTGCAACGGATGTCCACATTGGTGGTGTGCAGCAGACCTCTTGTCAAGCAACCTATCAATGTGGATGGTATTCTGTGCGATGTGTGTCTTTGTATGTGCCCAATGGATGATTACGTCTTCTTCATCGGCCGCGATTAGTTGCATTCCTGGAGTCCATAACCAAATTGGTTGTGCAATCTTGTGGTTGTGAAGGGGACGAGATCTCACTCCGGCACATCGCCAAGGTGAGGGTGAGGCATTGCGTGGCGGTAACCTCGGTCACTAGCAGTGGTTTGGCTGCTCAGAGAGGTTCATGTGGCTCCTCATACTGCAATGTGGATGCTTCAGCTGGNAGTCCATAACCAAATTGGTTGTGCAATCTTGTGGTTGTGAAGGGGACGAGATCTCACTCCGGCACATCGCCAAGGTGAGGGTGAGGCATTGCGTGGCGGTAACCTCGGTCACTAGCAGTGGTTTGGCTGCTCAGAGAGGTTCATGTGGCTCCTCATACTGCAATGTGGATGCTTCAGCTGGCAGACAAGTACTTGAAGGCCAAGGGGGTTCTTGTTGGATGAAGGTGCTGCTGGATTGCAACAACTACAACTACGAGAACAGTTCCCCCACCGGTGTTGGTGGCCGGTTGGATGCAAGTGAGGCTCTTTTTATACATCTCTGGAATGGCAAAGAGTGGAAGATCCCTGTGATGGCACAATTGCTGGATTCCCACAGCCAGAGTGGTGGTGCAGACGACCTCTTTTGAGTCTGCTAGTAACCCACCGGCATTTCCCCCCCTCTGGGCACACCTCTGAGGGGGGGTAATGCCGCCGGTCGAGGCGGTTTTTTCATCACCTTGATGGTATCAAAAACTTGTTTGAGGCCATGATTGCATTCTTCGTGAAAAACCATGCAGGTTTGGTCCAAGAACCGGGTCATTCGGTGCAGGGACGAGAAAGATACGATCGTACAAAGGTGGGAGGCGCACCTCCAGAAAAGAGGAGACGTACCGGTTCGACCCCAAGCATGACAGAGCGACTTTCTTGTCCACTACAGCCAAAGCGCCCCTGGATGGATGCTTAGCAAATGAGGCAAGGTTCACTGGTTTCCATGGGCGCTTTAGGATGGCAGCTGGAGCTGAATTCGCAAGCAAGGACGCTTCGGGCAGTTGTGATCCCCGCTGGCGGTGCTGCCAGCGGCAGTCACGCGTGGAGCACTCAAACAGCCATAACTCAGCCATTTCTTCACAAATTGAGGCGTTCTTTGGTACGTTAGAAAGCTGGGGCAGTACTACATGATGGTGGATGGCCATGTCTCGACCCATTTTACCTAGCACAACTTGGAACTCCTACTGGTGAGACTCATTGAGCAATCTCACCCGGGGGCCAGCGAGCGAAGCTCGCTAGCACTTTTCCAAAATCGAGGGTGAATTTCTCTCGAGCCAAAGAAACCTAATTTGCCATTGGTTTCCAGTTTGTGCCTCAGCTAGGTCCCTTTTCCTACAAACAAGTCACATGTCAGACTAATCTAGGTGTGCTAGCCACTGACCACACGGTGGTTCAAACAAGTGAGAGAAACAGATCTAGGTCATCAAGGACACAGTTTCTGGCTGCCAGACCAGGCAAGGGCCATGCTGCTAAGAAGGAGACGAGCACGTGGGTGAAGCCGTAGGCCAAATATTGCCAGTCCACTGGTGGCGCATGCACTCACTCTGCGTCGCCTCCACTCTCTGTGTCAGCATGCCCTGCACACTCATGGCCACAACAAAGGAATGTATGTACAAGCGAGAATTAAAACGTCCCCTTGGATATGAGTGTAGCAGGTGTGCAACCAATCTGTTTAAGTTGGTGATGAAGTGAGGGAAAGGGTAGAGCTTTGGTGAGGAAATTGGTGAGCTGATTAATGCCCTTGATAGTGCCAACTTGCATAGCACCTTCTTGGACTGCTTCACAAACGAAGTAATGTTCTACGTTGATGTGCTTTGTGCATGGATGCAACATGCCATCATTCACTGCAATGCGGCGCGCTGCAGAACTGTCGTTGTGCAGTGGTACGGCGGACACATGCCTTCCCAATTCCTCAAGCAACCTCGCCAGCCAGATTCCCTTTCATGCCGCTTTCCCCAGTGCCATGTACTCAGCTTCGTCAACACTACAAGCCACACAGGACTGTTGTTCACTTCGCCATGACACAGCCGTACCCCAAACCTAAAATATGTATCCTCCCCGACTGCACGTCCGCTTCTCACACACATAATCACTGCCACAGAACTCATCCAGTAGTGGAGTGGATGCGGGGGCAAAGACAAGGCCAATCACAGCAGTTTCAAGCACATAGTGGAGCAATTTCAGCAAGGCTTTATGATGCGTGCTGCACAGCTGTTGACTGAATTGGGCCAGCACATTGACTGCACATGAAATTTCAGGGCGTGTAGTGGAGGCCAGATATGAGAGATTACCAGTGATCTATCAGTACAGTGTGGGGTCACAATCTGGTCCATAGTCTGTGGTGTACACGTCCAACAGGTGAGCATAGACATCAGGATTCATGGGTGAGTATTGGCGAGGTAAATGTTGTTCGAGGTGTTGGAAGCGTGCAGTGAGATGTGCTATGAATCTTCCTTGGTGTAAAGTGAGTGTGTGTGTGGCTCTATCTCTCATGATTCTCATGCCCAGAAAGTTATGTACTTCACCCAAGTCCGTCATGTTGTAGTGCTGAGTGAGCAGTGCCTTGGTGTGTGTGATGAGTGAAAGAGAGGGAGAGAAGATGAGAAGGTCATCCACATACACCAAGATAGCAACAGGTGTATGTGCCTCCCATTGTAGAAAGAGTGAAGGGTCACACACACTTAGGGTAAAACCACCCGTCTCTAGTGTGTGGTTGATTTCTTTGTTCCAACACCTAGGCACTTGCTTTAAGCCATAGAGGGCTTTGAGTAGCAGCCATACATGATCGATTCCATCCTCAAACCCTTCCAGTTGTTTTATGTACAGTTCTTCCTCACGGAGACTGTTAAAAGATGTGTTCTTCACATCCATTTGATGGATCTCCCAATCTTTGTGGACAGCGACACCTAGTAGCGCACGACTTTTGGTATACTTTCCAACAGGTGCATAGGTATCCGTGAAGTCTTGACCTGGGATTGGATGAAATACCTTAGTCACCAGTCGTACTTTGTACTTCTCAATCAGGCCAGCTAAGTTTCTTTACAACTTGAACACCCACTTGACGTTGATAGCCTTTCGTCCAGGTTGCAGGGGAACCAATTCAAATAATTCATGCTAGAGCACTGATTTCAGCTGCCATAGCCTTTTCCCATGCAACCGCATCTTTGAGTCACCTCACCTCGACAAGGGTCAGTGGTTCCAAAAGTGTGGAGGTGGTCTCAGTTGGACCAACTGTGTGATAGAATTTTCTGTACTTGAATCCTGAAGGGAACGTGGCACTGGCTCTGGTGGGGGTGTCATTGCTCTCTGAGAACTGTCAGGTAAATGTTGGTAAGACAAGCCAGGAGGTGAGTATGGAGCACTCGACTCTATGCTGGCTATATCAGCGGGCGTCAAGAGGTCTATGGGAATGGGATCATCCTGAACCCCTGTTTGTCATGTCTGTGTGTTGTGGTCACCTTGGTCGGAATGAACACAAGCAAACTCACATAGTGTGGATAGAGCTCAGGTGCTGTGATGTTAGGTGCATGCCGCAGAGTGCGAATCAGCTTGTAAGGCATGTGCTCCAAGAATGAAGCATCTTGACTTTCAAGAAAACAATGACTCGTGGGGTCCCAAAACCTCCATGTCTTGGAAGCATGCAAGATCCCTACAAACACACAGAAGCAACCAAATGGACTCAACTTGTGTTCACGCAATGGTGGAGCAAACCACACACATGCCATTCCACCCCATACCCTGGCAAGCAGAGGCCCGTCTTTTCCTTGAACCACCATTTCCAAGGTGGCACAGCCTCGGCATTGGACCCTTGGGAACGCGGTTCCATACCCGAGAGACATACTTCCGATGACCTTAAGGACAGAACGGACTCTGTTAGCAGTGCACGCAGAGCGTCACCTAAAGTACGGTGCCATCGCTCTGCCACTCTATTCTGTTAGGGTGTGTATAGTGCAGTGGTTTGATATTCGGTACCTTTTGCTTTGAGTGCAACAGTCAAAACACCCATGAATTTACATCCTCTGTATGTATAGTTGGGTGACGGTGGACGGCTATGTCTCCACCCATTTGACCTAGCACGACGACTAGTTGGAGTTCTTATGGGTGAGACTCGTTAAGGGAGATCACCCGGCGGCTGGTGAGCCAAGCTCACCGGTGCTTTCCCAAAATCGAGGGTGAATGCCTCTTGAGCTGAAGAAACCTTATCTGCCATTGGTTTCCAGCTTGTGCCTCAGCTAGGTCCTTTTTCCTACAAACAGGTCACATTTCAGACTAATCTAGATGTGCTAGCCACCGACCACAAGGTGGTTCAAACAAGTGAGAGAAACAGATCTAGGTCATCAAGGACACATTTTCTGGATGCCAGGCCAGTCCAGGGCCATGCTGCTAAGAGGGAGACGAGCACGTGGGTGAAGCTGCAGGGAAAATATCGCCAGCCTTCTTGTGGCGCATGCGCTCACTGTGCGTCACCTCCGCTCTTTGTGTCAGCATGCCCTGCACACTCCTGAACAAAGAAATGTATGTACAAGCGAGATTTAGCAGCCCACCCCTGTGCCTACGAGGTTCGCGCTTGCGCCTACAAGACCGCACCTGCGCCTATGAGGCCCGCGCCTACGCCTACAAGGTCGCCGCCTACGTCTACGGGACCTGCGCTTGTCCCTACCATGCCCACTCCTGTACCTAAAAGGCCCACACATGCACCTACAAGTCCCGCGCCTCTGCCTACGAGGCCCGTGCCTTTGTCTTTGAGTCCTGCACCTGCGCCTACGAGGCCCACGCCTGTGCCTACGAGGCCCGTCCCTGCGTCTACGAGGCCCGCACCTATGCTTACAAGGCCCATGCATATGCCTACGAGGCCCGCGCCTGCCCTTACGAGTTCACATCTGTGCCTACGAGACCCGCACCTGCACCTACAAGACCCACGCCTGCACCTATGAGTCATGCGCCTGTGCCAACAAGGCCCTTGCTTGTGTCTACAAGGCGAGCGCCTCTGCCTACGATGCCCACGCCTCTGCCTATGAGGTCCCCGCATGTGCCTATGAGGCGTGTGCCTTCATAAACAAGGCTAGGGTTGCACCTTCAAGGCCCGCTCCAAGGCCCGTGCCTGAACCTATGAAGCCTGCGCCTGCGCATACGAAGCCTACGCCTGCACCTGCGAGGGCCCCGGCTAGGCTTTTGAGGCCCGCGCCCGCATCTTCGAGACACGCGCCTGCACCTTTGAGGCTTGCGCCTGCACCTATGAGGCCCGCGCCTGCGCCTTCCAAGCCTGCACTTGTGCCTACGAGTTCCGCGCCTATACCTATGAGGCCCACGCCTGCACCTACAATGCTCGTGCCTAAGCCTATGAGGCCCACGCCTGCGCCTATGAGACCAGCGTGTCTGACTAGGTGGCCCGCACCTACGCCTACGAGGCCTGTGCTTGTGCCTATGAGGTTTGGGCCAGCGCCTAGGAGGCCCGACCCGACGCCTACAAGGCCCGCGCCTGTGCCTACGAGGCCTACGCCTACGCCTAAGAGGCCCGCGCCTGCGCCTACAAGGCCCGCACCTACGCCTAGGAGTTCTTGCTTGTGCCTACAAGACCTGCGTCTGCACCTACGAGGCCCGCGCCTGTGCATATAAGGCCTGCACCTGCACCTACAAGGCCCTCGCTTGTGTCTACGAGGCCCGAACCCATGCCTACGATGTCCAAGCCTGTGCCTATGAGGTCTGCGCATGTGCCTACAAGGTGTGTGCGTCTACCTACGAGGCCATGGCTGCGCCTACGAGGCCCGTGCCTGCGCCTTTAAGGCCCACATCTACACCTATGAGGCCCGCGCCTATGCCTACAAACCCTGCGCCTGCCGTACAAGGGCCTCTCTTGTGCCTTTGAGGCCCACGGCTGCACCTTTGGGGAACACGCCTGCACCTACGAGGCCCGCACCCGTCCTAGCACTTATGAGACCCGTGCCCGTACCAGCATTTATGAGGCCCGTACCTAAACAAATGAGGCCCGTGCCTGCGACTACAATGTCCACGCCTGCACTTACGAGGCCCGTGCCTGTGCCTACGAGGCCTGCGCGTGCAACTACTAGGTCCGCGCCTATACCAACAAGGTCCCCGTCTTTGCCTATGAGGCTCGCGCCTGCGCCTATGAGGCCCGCGCCTGTGCCTATGAGACCCGCACCTGCGCCAACAAGGCCCACACTTTTGCTTACAAGGCCCGAGCATGTGCCTACAAGCCCCGCAAATGCACCTATGTGGCCCGCGCCTGCACGTACGAGGCCCAGTTCTGCACCAGGAAGGCATGTGCCTCCACCTACGAGGCCCGCGCTTGTGCCTATGAGGCCCATGTCTGTGCCTATGAGGCCCGTGCTTGTGCCTACGAGGCTCATGCCTACGCCTATGAGGCACGCACCTCAGCCTTCAAGGCACGCGCTTGCACCTACAAGGCTCGCGCTTGCACCTAGGAGGCCCGCGCCTGTGCCAACGAAGCCCACGCCTGCACCTATGAGGCCCTCCCCTGCCCCTACGAGGCCCACGCCTGCATCAAGGGGACTCGCGCCTGGACCTCAAAATCCGTGCCTCTGCCTCTGAGGCCCGCGCCTGCGCCTACAAGGCCGTCGCCTGCGTCTACAATGCCCGCGCCTGTGCCTACGATGCCCACACCTACAACTAGGAGGCCAAGGCATGCACCCACCAGGCATGTGCCTATGCCTATGAGGCCCACGCCTATGCCTACGAGGCACGCGACTGCGCCTTCGAAGCCCGGGCCTGTACCTACGAGGCCCATGACTGCACCTACGAGGCCCCTTCCTATGCCTACGAGGCCCACGCTTCCGCCTACGAGGCTCGCGCCTTTGACTATGAGGCTCGCGCCTATGCCTACGAGGCATGCGCATGCACCTATGAGGCCTGTGCTTCCGCCTACGAGGGCCATGCCTTTGCCTCCAAGGCTCTTGCCTACGTCTATGAGGCCCATGCATGTGGCTACGAGGCCAGCGCAAGCATCTGCAAGGCTGGCGCCTGTGCGTACAAGGCTCATTTCTGCACCTACGAGGCTTGGGCCTGCGCCTATGAGGCTTGCGCCTACACCTATGAGGTCTGCTCTTGCACCTACAAGGCCTGCGCCTGCGCCTAGGAGGTCCATGCCTGCACCTACAAGGCCCGCGCATGTGCCTACGAGGCCCGCACCTCCAAATAGGAAGCCCTCGCCTACACCTACAAGGCCCTTTCCTGTGCTTATGAGGCTTGTGTCTGCACCTCAAGGCACGTCCCTGTTTTACAAGGCCCGTGCATGCACCTACAAATCCTGCGCCTACACCTACGCAGCCCGCACCAGTGCCTACGAGGTCCGTGCCTACACCTACAAGGCCCTTGCCTATGTCTATGAGGCTAGTGCCTGCACCTACGATGCCCCCACTTGTGCCTACAAATTCCGCACTTGTGCCAAAGAGGCCCATGCCCATACCTTTGAGGCCCGCTCCTGCAACTACGAGGCCCACACCTGGGCCTACAAGGCCTGTGCCTCTGCCTACAAGGCCCACGCCTGCACCTACGAGGCCCGTGCCTATGCCTACGAGGTCCACGCCTGCACCTTCCAGGCCCGCGCCTATGCCTATTAGGCCCGAGCCTATGCCTAGGAGGTCCGCGCCTACGGCTATGAGGCCCGCAAATGCATGTAGGATGCCCGTGCTTCCGTTGAGGAGGCCCTCGCCTATGCCTACGAGGCTAGCTCCTTCACCTACGAGGCCTGCCATTGCGCCAACGAGGCCAGATCTTGCACCTACAAGGCCCGCGTTTGTGCCTACGAGGCCTGCTCCTGCACCTACGAGGCCCATGCCTGCATCCTTGAGGCCTGGGCCTACGCTCACGAGGCCCGTGCCTGCGCCTACAATGCCTTCACCTGCACCTTTGAGGCCTACAACTGCACCTACGAGGCCTACTACTCCACCTAGAAGGCCCGCGCCTGCGCCTACAATGCTCGCACCTAAATGTAGGAAGCCCGCACTTAACCCTACGACATCTACGCCTGTGCCTATGAGGCCCGCGCCTGCACCTACAAGGCTTGCGCTTGTGCCTACGAGGTCAGCGCCTAAACCTATGAGGACCGCTCAAGCGCCTACAAGGCCTGTGCCTAAGCCTGTGAAGCTCGTGCTTGCATCTACGAGGCCTGGCCCTACCCTTAGCAGGCCCACGCCTGCGCTTACAAGACATGCGCCTGTACCTACGATGCGTGCGCCTGTGCCTACGAGGTCCTGCGTGCGCCTTCAAGCCCCACGCTTGCGCCTACGAGGCCTACGCCGTGCCTACAAGGCCCACGCTTGCGCCTAAGAGGCCCATCCCTGTGCATATGAAGCCCTTGCCTACGCCTACGAGGCCCGCACCTACAAGGCATGCACCTGTGCCTATGAGTCCCACACCTATTCCTACCAGGCTTGTGCCTACGCCTATAATGCCCTTGCTTGTATCTACAAGGCCCGCGCCTGCGCCTACGATGCCTACCCCTGTGCCTACAAGGTCTACTCATGTACCTACTAGGCATGTACCTACACTTACGAGGCCACAGCTAGGCCTATGAGGCCAGCGCCTGTGCCTTCAAGGCCTGCACCTCCACCTATGAGGTTTGCGCCTACGCTTACGGAGCCTATGCATGTGCCTATAAGGGCCATGTGTGCACCTTCGATGCTCGTGCCTACATCTTTGAGGCACGCACTTGCGCCTATGAGGCCCGCGCTTGTGTCTACGAGGCCCGCCCCAGCACCTACAAGGCCCATGCATGCGCCTATAAGACTTGCACCTGTGCCTACAAGGCCCACGCCTATGCCTACGAGGCCCTCGCCTACGTCTACGCAGCCCGCGCTTGCCCCTACCATGCCCAATCCTGTGCACACACCTGTGCTTACGAGGCCCACACTTACGCCTACGAGGGTCGCGCCTACACCTAATCGGCCCGCACCTCCACATACGAGCCACACGACTGTGCCTACACGGCCCACCCCTACACCTACGAGGCCCGCGCCTACGCCTACGAGGCCGGCGCCTGCACCTACGGGGCCTACGCCTGCACCTAAGAGTTTGCGTTTTTGCCTACGAGATCCGCGCCTGTGTTGGGAAAGGAGCCATCCGGCTCAGTTTCAGGTCCACAGGAGCAAGTTCCAGGAAACTACCAGATACCTGCTCCAATCGTCGATCCGTCTTCACCATTGGAAAGATCAGGTGGCAAATTATCTACGGTCCAAGTTTCAGGCTGATCCAACGGTCGGATTGGGAGATACGAATTTTCGAAGTTTCGGGGGTCATGGACCGCCGATGTCTGGGTGGCCATGGGTGAAGGCTCCATGCCTTAGCCTGAGAAAAGAAAAAGGCAAGAGGTCCAGGGTCAAGACCTGATGGGAGAAATATCCAAAAAGGTCATTGGTCTTAGGATTGCCTTGTCAGAGTGTGCTGACTAGGATAAAGGTACCTCTCCTTACTTTTTAGGTGAGGTGAGATCCTTGTGTGCTAGCCATGAACACATGGCGATTCTCCATGGGTTTGTGGGTGATGTCACCACTAGGAGTGTGCCATGAGAGCATTCTCTAGATCTCTAGGTCGTGTGTGACTGGTCAGCCTGATTGTTAGGCTGATTTCCTCCCTTGTGTGAGATTATGGACTCTAGTGTGAGAGCCTTAACCTACATGGCTAAGTGGTGTGGCTTGTGAGAGGGCTGACTTGCCCAAGCTCTAGATCTATATGTACTCCATCATTTTGAGTGATTCAACAACCATTCTTCAGCACAAGTGATGCCCTTTCACTCTCACATGCTCGCTGCTCCAAAGCTCCCTCTCTCCTCCAGATCCAACATTTGGTATCAGAGCCAAGTTCTGCCAGTTTTAGCCAACACAGGCCGTCACTTTGAAAGTGACGGGTTAGGGTCAAACCTTGACCAAATTTGATGATCGACTACCGGATCTTCACGTTCGCAAGACAAGCTTTCCAACGAGCCCAAGATCCCGAAGATCCAACGGTCGGATTGAGACTTATGCTCAAAACGAGGTCGGCCAGGGCTACACTCTTCTCTATGAGTAAGACTGTCGCCTTGTGATGACCATAACTCTCTCTTTTCTTTGTCAAATTTAAAACGTAGCACATGTTAATTGTAATATGGGCAGTTCGACCTCGGAGCCCAGGTTCGTTCTGCGGTTCGATATGAGGACCCGTTTCTTTCATTTTCCAATCCCGGGGCCCTGACGGCCGATCTGATCGACCCTAGGGCCTCGACCACCGATCTGATCAACATCGAGGCCCGTCGGCAGTCTGCTGCCAGTGACAGGCTCGACCCGGCAAAATTCGCCAGTCTGCCGTCGCCCATGACCGTCGGGAAGTAGTCGCTGTTTCTAAAGTTGTCATGAGCAACTTGCGAATCCTCATCGACCTCGAAACGAAATGCAGTGAAGAAACAGATCCTCATAATACTTCAGATTCAGTTTTGAATGAAATCGACAAAAGACATCCCGACCGTTCGCTCAAAAGAAGTGATCGGTGCATGGAATTTTTTTCGGTGGATGGTCAATAAGTGCGCGAGAAATTCACCGGGTTCTCCGACGGCATGGCCCGACATTAGGTAGAAGATGGGGGAGTGAAAACAACTTGAACCGTGAGCAATGGAAGTAGTTTGCTGTTGAAGCATGCCGTCAAGAAGAAATCGGAGATTTCGACACGATTTATGTGTCATGCGGATGGAAACCTCATAAACACACACGAAATGCCCGCTTAAGCAAGCAGGAACATCCAAGATAGCGGAACCGGTAGCAGCCCGGCTATCGGGAGACGCGGCCGGCAGACAGCGGGCCCTCATGTTGATCGCCGCCCGGATGAGGGCTCCGGCGCTGATGGAACCGGCAATGCGGGTCCTCGCGTTGGGACCGCGTGCAAACCCGGGCCCCCGGGTCAATTTAATCTTGTAATATTTTTCCTAAGTTTTCCATTGGTGCAAAAATATTTGCATTCCATCGATTCGTTTAGGAGAAACGTTGTTTACAAGCTGGCTGGTCTGAGTTGGAGTAGGAGCAGAAGCACACCCTGTTTTCAAGAGGGCATATCTTTCAAAATCCCCTATTGATGACCCCGTTTTATGGGTCGATCTGAAAGGTTTTGAGCTGATTTTTCCAGTGGTGGGCTCAGTTTTTCCAAATTCCCAGTCTTCTGGCATCTACAGTCCATTTTCTGTCAGACAGATTTCTGGCAGAAGCAGCAGCAGAAGCAGGGGTAGCGCCGCCACCCAAGCGCAGCGTTGAGCATCACCAAAGCTCAAAATGGCAGCAGCATGCGTGGTAACAGCAGCCCAGCCCATGGAGAGGCTGGAAGGATGCACCAACTTCACGTTTTGGAAGATCCGTACCCGCCTCCTTTTGGAGGAGAGGGGCTTGTGGGAGGTGGTGAGCGGCGACGAGCGCGCTCCGCCTCCACAGGCAAAAGGCATCAACGCAGCTGAGGTGGTGGCAGAGAAGACGCCGCAGAAAGGTGCAGCAGATGCAAGTTCATCTACAACTGCAACGGTGACATATGAGGAGTGGAAGAAGAAGGACAGGCAGGCGTACAGGTTGCTTGTCAACACCATCTCCAACCCGCATCTTCAGTACGTAAGTGACAAGGCTACTGCAAAAGAGGGATGGGACACGTTGTGCAAGAAGTATGAGAGCAAGGATCCTGCATTCCTCATGCTTTTGGAGGAGAAGATGATGGAGTTGGAAATGCAGGGTGGCGAAGGGATGGAGGCGTACTTGGACAGAGCAAAGGAGCTTGCGAAGCAGCTGAAAGTAGCCGGCAACCCTGTCGAAGACACGCACTTCGTCCTCCTCTTGCTGAGGGGACTCCCAACCAACTATGACACGGTGCGAGAGACGTTGGAGTGCCAGCCCACTCTCGACCTTGACTTCATCTGCACACACCTGGTGCAGGTGGAATTGCGTCACAATGCAGCAAAGCGCAATGGCGACGGCAGCCGTGAAGCAGCTTTTGTAGCCACGAGCTCACACAACCAGTAGCAACAGCAGTCAGGGAAGCAGAGAGGCAAGAAGAAGAGCAAGTGCCACTATTTCCAAAAGAGGGGCACTACAAGAAAGAGTGTTTCAAGTTCAAGAGGGACCAGAAGGAGCAGCAGCAGCAGCAGCAAAAGCAGCAGTCTCCACAGCAGCAGCAGCAGCAGCTACAACAACGTCAACAGCAGCAGCAGCAGCAAAACCAGGCTAGTGTGCGCCACTTTGGCAACATGAATGTGGCCAAGGAGGTGCGCGACCGTCTCTTCATGGCGAAGTCTGAAATGGCGCAGGTGGAGAAGGCAGATCTCGCATGGTACAAGGACTCAGGATGTCCCAAGATCCTGACACATCACAAGGAGTGGTTTACGCAGCTGCTGTCCATCCCTCCCCGTCCTATCGCTCTGGATGATGATCGGGTGGTGTATGCTGAGGGGATTGGGATTGTGGAGATGTGGTTGGAGACCCCGCGTGGCATTGAAGTGGGAGTGTTCCATGGCGTGCTGTACGTACCTAATGCTGCGTTCAATCTTCTCTCAGTGTCCTCTCTCACCAACACAAGACTGCGAGTCGTCTTTGACGATGACTATGGCTACATCCTCAACGAGGAAACAGGAGAGGAGTTGGCCAGGTCGGTGAAGGAAGGCGACATGTACCACCTGTTGGGGGCGACCAAGATCCCGCGTGAGCAACGTCTTGCAGCAATGGTGCAGGCAACAGATGGGGAGATCTGGCATGGACGTTATGGCCACATCGGCATGCGTGCCTTGCAACATCTTCAAGCGAAGCAGATGGTGCGTGACTTGCCCACCATCTCCAACTCTGAGCAGCAGCTGTGCATCGACTGTTTGGAAGGGAAGCAGTATCGTGAGGCGTTGTTTGGAGCAGGAGAGCGTACAAAAGAGGTACTGGAGCTGGTCCACACAGACTTGTGTAGCCCGATGCAGACCCAGAGCTTTGGAGGCTCTAGGTATTTTCTGACCTTCATTGATGATTTCAGCCGTTACACCGCTGTGTACTTCCTTGCTTCCAAGGACCAGTGCTTTGACAGGTTCAAGGAGTTCAAGGCAATTGTGGAGAACAGACTGGCAAGAAAATCAAGGTGCTGCGCAGCGACCGCGGTGGAGAGTACCTGAGCAAGGAGTTCCAAGACTACCTCGCAGCAGCTGGCATCAAGGCGCAGCGCACTGCGCCATACTCGCCGCAGCAGAACGATGTAGCAGAACGCGCCAATCGCACTATCGTTGAGTCGGCACGCTCCATGCTTCACGCGGCTCGACTGACCTACGACTTTTGGACCGAAGCCGTGAGCACTGCGGTGTACATCAAGAACCGCGGTCCAACTAAGGCGTTGGAGCAGATGACGCCGTACGAGGCGTGGTTCGGTAAGAAGCCAAGCGTGGGTCATCTTCGAGCGTTTGGCAGCTTGGCACACATGCACGTGCCAAAGGAGAAGCGGCAGAAGTGGGACGCGAAGAGCGCGCAGATGCTGATGATTGGCTATGACATGGCAAGCAAGGCCTATCGCCTCTACGAGAGGAATACAGGCCATGTCATCATCTCCAGGGATGTCGTCTTCAACGAGAGCAACGTCATCGGCACCAACATTGTCTGTGAAGAGGCAGCAGAACCAGCAGCTGACGAGGCAGTGGGAGCAGATATCCTTCCTGACCCAGTCTCTCCTGATCCTTCCTCCACTGTGACAGTGGGAGAACCATTCTATTCTCCCATGTCTGATGTAGCAGATACTGCGGCCTCATCGGCAGAAGCAGAGGAAGAAGATGCCACACCACTAGCAGCAGCAGTTGTGCCAGCAGCACCGCGCCAGCCGCCCTCTAACGCTCCAGCACCAGGTCGCAGGTATCCTCTTAGGGTGCGCTACAAGCCTGGTGAGCGCGGCCATTTCTGGATGCTACAAAAAACAGATGAACGTCACAGTTGCAGCAGATTCAGATGAGCCAGCATCATACAAGGAGGCCATGGCTGCACCTGATGCAGCAGATTGGGCGCAAGCCGTGCAGCAAGAGATACAGTCGTAGCTGGACAACGGCACGTGGGAGCTGACTGAGCGTCCACCTGGACGCAAGGTGATCAAGTGCAAGTGGGTGTTCAAGAAGAAGCGGGGAGCAGATGGCAACGTGGAAAAATACAATGCGAGGCTGGTCGCCAAGGGCTACTCGCAGCAGGAGGGCATCGACTACACGGAAACCTTTGCTCTTGTTGCAAAGTTTGCCTCTGTGCGCACGCTCCTTTCCTATGCAGCAGCAGAGGACTTCGAGATTCACCACATGCACGTCAAGACGGCGTTCCTGAATGGTGACCTCGAAGAGGAGATTTACATGGAGCAGCCGGAGGGGTTCGTCATGGATGGCCAGGAGAACCTGGTTTGCAAGCTGCAGAAGTCGCTGTACGGCCTCAAGCAAGCGTCGCGTGCTTGGAACCAGAAATTGGATGCGGCGCTACAGTGCATGGGGTTTGAGCGCAGTGAGTGTGACTACAACGGCTATCGCTGGCAGCATGGTCATGAGGAGCTCATCATCATCGTGTACGTGGATGAAATGCTCCTCCTTTCCAACAGCATGTCTGCACTGCAGGAGTTCAAGGAGGCCATGCAGGAGCGCTTCCAGATGTCTGATCTCGGGGAGGCATCATACTTCCTCGGTATCCAGATCACGCGTGACCGCAAATCACGCTCTCTCTCACTGCGGCAGAGCCGCTACATCAAGGATTTCTTACAGCAGTTCGGCATGGCAGAGGCCAAACCCATCGGCACGCCGCTGGAGACACGGCAGTACCTCGTGAGCTTCAGTGGAGAAGCAAATGCAACTGAGCGGAAGAAGTACCAAAGCGACGTCGGCAGCCTCATGTACCTGATGGTTGCAACTAGGCCGGACCTCGCACAGGCTGTTAGCGCTGTAAGCCAGCACATGGCTAATCCCGGACCTGAGCACCAGAAGGCAGTGAAGCGGATCTTTCGCTATCTTGCTGGAACCATCAACATCGGCATCACCTACAACGGCAACGACAACAGGATCATCGGCTACACAGATGCAGATTGGGCTTCAAACCCTGAGGACCGCAAGTCCATCTCTGGACATGTGTTCCTCATGAATGGTGGGGCTATCAGCTGGTGTAGCAAGCGGCACGTGGTCGTGGCCACCTCAAGCATGGAAGCTGAGTACGTCTCTCTCAGCTTTGGAGCCAAGGAAGCAGTTTGGCTTCAGCGTCTCATGGCGGAGATGAGTGGGAGTGCAGCAGTTCCAGTTCCTGTGCGTGTCGACAGCTAGAGCGCAATCGCACTCGCCAAGAATCCTGAGCACCATGCACGCACCAAGCACATTGACATCGCATATCACTTCATCAGGCACATGGTGCAGGAGGGTGCTATCAAGCTGGAGTTTACTCCAACCAGTAAGCAGGTCGCTGATTTCTGCACCAAGCCAGTGACCCGTGAGAAGCAGCAAAAGGCATGTGGACTCAGCCCACTCTGACTGCGGCAAAGTGGGAGATTGTTGGGAAAGGAGCCATCCGGCTCAGTTTCAGTTCCACAAGAGCAAGTTCCAGGAAACTACCAGATGCCTGCTCCGATCGTCAATCCGTCTTCACCATTGGAAAGATCAGGTGGCAAATTATCTACGGTCCAAGTTTCAGGCTGATCCAACGGTCGGACTGGGAGATATGAATTTTCGAAGTTTCGGGGGTCATGGACCGCCGATGTCTGGGTGGCCATGGGTGATGGCTCCATGCCTTAGCCTGAGAAAAGAAAAAGACAAGAGGTCCAGGGTCAAGACCTGATGGGAGAAATATCCAAAAAGGTCCTTGGTCTTAGGATTGCCTTGTCAGAGTGTGCTGACTAAGATAAAGGTACCTCTCCTTACTTTTTAGGTGAGGTGAGATCCTTGTGTGCTAGCCATGAACACATGGTGATTCTCCATGGGTTTGTGGGTGATGTGACCACTAGGAGTGTGCCATGAGAGCATTCTCTAGCTCTCTAGGTCGTGTGCGACTGGTCAACCTGATAGTTAGGCTGATTTCCTCCCTTGTGTGAGATTGTGGACTCTAGTGTGAGAGCCTTAGCCTCCATGGCTAAGTGGTGTGGCTTGTGAGAGGGCTGACTTGCCCAAGCTCTAGCTCTATATGTACTCCATCATTTGGAGTGATTCAACAACCATTCTTCAGCACAAGTGATGCCCTTTTAGTCCCACATGCTCGCTGCTTCAAAGCTCCCTCTCTCCTCGAGATCCAACAGCCTGCACCTACAAGGCTTGTGCTTGTGCCCAGGAGGCTTGTGCCTATGCCTACAAAGCCAATGCTTGTGTCTACGAGGCCCGTACCTGCACCTTCGATGTCCACGCATATGCCTATGATGTCCACGCATGTGCCTGCGAGGCATGCACCTATGCGTACTAGGCCAGGGATGCGCCTACAAGGTCCGCGCTTGTGCCTCCAAGGCCTGCACCTGCGCCTACAAGGCCTGTGCTTGTGCCTATGAGGATCCCACCAACGCCTTCAATGCCTGTACCTGCACCTTCAAGGCACGCGCCTACACCTTTTAGGCTCGTGCCTATGGCTATGAGGCTCACACCTGTGCCTACGAAGCCCGTGCCTGTGCCTACGAGTTCTGCTCCTATGCCTATGAGGCCTGCCCCTGCACCTACAAGGCCTGTGCCTGTACTTACGAGGCCCGCGCCTGTGCCTACGAGGCCCGCGCCTCCAACTAGGAGGCCCACGCCTGCGTCTACGAGGCCCGTGCCTGCACCTACGAGGCCCATGCTTGCACCTACGAGGCCCACCCCTACACCTAGGAGGGCCATGCCCGTGCCTATGAGGCCAGCACCTACACCTAAGAGGCCTGCCACTGTGCCTACGAGGCCCTCACTTGTATCTATGAGGCCCGCGCTTGTGCCTATGATGCTTATGCCTGTGCCTACGAGGTCCACGCATGTACCTACAAGGCATGTGCCTACACTCACAAGGCCAGGGCTGTGCCTACTAGGCCTGTGCTTGTGCCTTGAAGGCCCACGCCTGCACCTATGAGGCCCGTGCCTGCGCCTACGAAACCTGTGATTGTGCCTACAAGGGCCCCACCTGTGCCTTGGAGATCCATACCTGCACCTTCGAGGTACGCACCTGTGCCTAAGAGGCCCATTCCTACGCCTTTGAGGTCCTCACTTGCGCCTACAAAGCCACTCCTTTGCCTACAAGTTCTGCGCCTTTGCCTACGAGGTCCACGCCTGCTCCTACAAGGACCGCACTTGTGCCTACAAGGTGTGTGACTGTGCATACGAGGCCCTTGCCTCCGACTAGGAGGCACGCGCCTGCGCCTACGAGACCTGCGCTTGCACCTACCAGGTCCGCCCCTACATCTACGAGGTCCATGCCTGTGCCTACGAGGCCTGCCCCTGCATCTACGAGGCCCGTGCCTATGCCTTGGAGGTCCGCACGTGTATTTAGGAGGCCCGCGCTTGTGATTACGAGGCCCGCGCGTTTGCCTACGACCACTGCGTCCGCACCTACGAGGTGTGTGCTTGCGCCTACGAAGCGAGTGCCTTTGCATGTGAGGCCCGTGCCTGCACCTACGAGGCCCGCTCCTGCACCAATTAGGCACGCACCTGAGCCCTTGAGGCCTAGGCCTGCGCTCACGAGGCCCGTGCCTTCGAGGCCCGCCATTGCGTCTACGAGGCTCGCGCCTGCCTGTACGATGCCCGCTATCTCTGACTACAAATCGGAGGGTGGCACAAAGTGAAATTCTGGATGAATTGCCCAATGAGCGACCACAAAATTGTTAAAAAAAAAATTGCCCCTCTGCATGCCCAAGTTGCTGCACCGGGAGGTGCCGACGAGCTGCAAGAGAGACGAAAATCCTTGTAGTTGGATCTAGAAGCTCAAGGATTGCTTGGATTATAGAATGAAGAGTTGTTTCTGAAATTTGACGAGTTTCTGAATCCGGTGGAAGTTGTTTCACCAGAATCGGAAAAGTAACGAGGGCGATATGAGCTTTCAAAGTTGGGGTGTGCGCAGCGGCTCTGGGAGCCGGCCGCGTCTCGACTTCTGATGAAAAATTGACTGGACCAATAAAAAAATGTCCATCTAGAGATTTTGCTCTTGAACGACTGCCGAGGCGTCCGGTGAATGATTCCCCAGATCCAGTAGTGCAGGTTGTTACTGAGGGACTTTGCCAAAGTCCAGGCTTGGCGTCCGAAACTCAATAGTACGTTTTGTTACTCGGGGACAGTCAAAATTCTGACTACACGTCCACGGACAACTTTCAAACCTCGTCACACCCCATCACCAAACTCGATCCAAAAGCGGGAGAGGTGTATCAAAACAGTGTAGGGGACCTCCTCCAGCACGTGCAATGGGATCTCTGCCTTGGGAAACGTGCTTCGTACATGAAGAAAGGCGCCACGGCGTGTGCGCACCATGGAGACGTTAGGCGTTCCTGAAGTGGGTGAGGCCTGCGCTCCGGCAAGCGTAACTTCGGCTACTCTTGGCCGAATTGCGCACGGTTTGGTACGTTGGAGTGAAAATGACTAGACCTACAGATTCCTGATCATGTCCATGTACAAAAACTAATGCAAAATGCCGTTATTCCCCTTCGCAACATGACCGTCTCTAAATTCCTGCTCACATAGCATGAGGCGATCTCAAAGCTCACGCTCAGTCTCAGAATTGCCCAAAACGAAACACGTGAACCACTAGAGAAGATCATACCAATGTCGGGACCACACCGTGTAAATTTACGACAAAATTATCCTTGGGCATTATTTCTTACACCAACACAATCCGTAGGTTGACTGGAGTATCTCATCAGTTTCTGTCAGCATCAATGGCAAAAAGTTGCATCTTTCTCTGTTTGAGTGATCCACAACGCCATGGCGGTTATGGGAAGCAGCAGGGGTGGAAACAGCAGAGGAAGTTACGGCAACTAAAAAGCTAACTGATATCTCTCGAGGTGGTCAAGCGACACCTGAAACACAGAGCTCAAGCGTGGCTGGTCCACATGCAAATAAGGGAAGTGATAGAAAGTACAGTTGTCAAGGTGACACCAATGTCCTCGATACCTGAGACGTTCGTAGAAGTACCGAAGGAGTTTTCATTGCTCATTGAGGAGTTTGAAGGCGTTTTTCTCGATGAATTACCCTGAGAGCTGCCCCTCTCGTGCAACATCAACCATAAGATAGACCTGAAGATGGTCAGCAGCACGACGGCGAAGGGGACCTATCAGATGAGTGATCACAAGCTGACCAAACTCAAGAAGCAGCTTGACGAGATGCTCAGTTATGGGTTCATCAGACCTTACATGTCATCCTACGTGACACCCGTACTTTTTGTAAAATAGAAAGTCGAAGAAATGCAGATGAGCGTGGACTACCGAATGTTGAATGACATCACCATCAAGAATCGTTATCCCCTTCCAAGAGCAAATGAACCTTTAGACCAACTCCGTGGAGACCGGAATCTTAGAAAAAATGACCTCCATAGCGTGTATCATCAGATCCCCGTATTTGATAAAGAGGTCAAGATGACAGCATTCTGCATCCAATACGTGCATTTCGAGTTCACGGTCATGTCGTTCGGACTCACAAATGCCCCCACAAAATTCATGGCGGCGATGGACATCTTTCTTCCATACCTCGACCAGTTCATTGTCATGTATCGAGACGACATGCAAGTCTATAACCGCACCCCATAGGAGCATAATGGACATCTCCAAAAATTTCTCAAGATCTTACATAGAGAGATTTTTTTAGAGAACTCTTGAAATGCGACTTAGGTTGCCATTTAAACGAGTTTTGGAGCCACATCATCGTCGGCGAGCAAATCACCATAGATCCAAAAAAGTGGAGGCGGTCGCTGATTGGCCGATGCCCACAAATGTTTTGAACATCCAAGTGTTTTGGGACTTCTGCAACTACTATTTTCAATTCATAAATGACTATGCAAGAGCGTCAAAACCTCTCTCCAATCTCACCCGGAGAATCACCAAGTGGAACTGGAGGGAGAGCGAAAAAAATCATTTAACTATTTGAGAAAAGCTCTGAATTCAGCACCAGCCTTATGATTGGCAGATCCAACGGTGGATTACATCATGTCCAACGATGTGTTCGATCAAGCCATCTGAGTCATTTTCCTCCAAGACAGCAGCTTTTGAGAACAACTGGTCGATTAAATATTGCTAAAACTTCATGGACTGGAACTCCACTACGCAACGCACAAGAAAGAAATGCTCATGGTGCACACATTTAAGACACGGCATTGCTACTTGGAATGCCGATGATGTCAAGTCCGCACTGACCATCATGCCTTAAAATATCTCAAGACTCGGCCAAATCTCAGCCATTGACAAACTCCATGGATGGAGTTCTTCCAGTCCAACTTTGACTACGACATTGAATTCTGGCCGGGAAAAACCAGTCCAGCAAATTCTATGAGTCAGTGACCAGATTTGATGGCCGAGATCAGCACGTTGCTTGTCAAACGAGACCCATACGAGGCTGTTCGCAAAGATATAAGAGGATTCCATCTGATATGACAAAATCACATTTTGGTTTGACGACCCCTACTAGTAACGACGATCCACTCGCCAGGTTATTGTTCCACAAGACAAGGAACTACGGAGAATGCTATTGGAGGAATGCCACGACACCAGTCCAGGTGGACATGTTGGCAAGGACTAGATACTCAAGAAGCTAGCAAAATACAATAAGTGGGACAAGATGCAGACCAATGTGGCAGCTTTCTGGAAATCTTGTTGCACGCGGCCAACCGGTCTACACCAGAGCCTACCTGTTCTGACAGAACCATGTGATACCATCAGCATGGACTTCGTGACGGGACTTCCCACCACTCCCGAGGGGTATGATGCCATCATTGTTGTTGTGGATAGGTTTTCAAAAATGTCACACTCCATTCCGACAGCGACCACCGTCACTAGAAAGGGAACAACATGGATGTTTCTAAACTAAATTGTGTGGCTGCACGCCTTGCCATGTACCATCATCAGCGACAGAGACGATCGCTTCACCAGTTATTTTTGACACAAATTATGTGTTATGGCAGTTGGATCTAGCTATTAACGACGTTCCATCCTCATACTTACGGGCAAACCGAGCACACGCTTGAAGAACTTCTCTACACTTAATGTGAGCTCCACGGCACTGATTTGGCGGCTAAACTCCTGACCACATATCTCACATACAACTCCGCTACTTCCAGCGCAACCGGTAAAATTCCTTTTGAAGTGATGTACATGAAACTTCCCGCAACACCAGCTGGATTACAAAGTCAGAGCAATACCCTCACAGTTGACATCCACCGCAGGAACGTTGCAAGCATATGGGAGATAACAGAGCAATTCCTCACAAATACTCAAGCAGTCATGAAGCGAGCAGCTGACTGACTTGGCAGTGAAGGTCTGTTCAACGCTGGCGATCATGTCATCCTTAGCTTTAGGACCATTAAACTCCGAGGACAAGATTTTTTTAAGCTAAAATCCTGTTGGTTGAGTCCGTTTGAGATTGATCAAATGTAAAGACCTACCATCTCTTGATTTAACCTGCCCGGTAGCATGGTGATTCATCTTGTCTTCCACATCAGCAAGCTGAAGCACTACCAGGACCCCAATACAAACTTCCCTGACAAGAACATCACCCCTCCACCTTTTGTACAAGTGGACGGAGATATGGAGTACGTGATGAAAAAATATCCCCGTACATCGATGTCATAGAAGAATGACCATCTGGTCAAGTGGCACGGCTACGACATTGCACACAATAGCTAGGATTCATACGAAAATCTCAGAGGCACCAATCATCAGATAGACATCTATTTTTACTGTCACCAACCTATGTTTGCTACCGCGTCGGGACATTGTGGCTAAAACGGGGAGAAGTGTTACGTACACCAGTCCCTAAACTCAGCGAGTGGGCATTTTTGTCATTACATTTATGGTCCGCCATGTGACAACTTCAGGATTTTTACACAGTTCGGTCGAGGGCGTTTTGGCCAACTGCCCCGACCTCCGGTGTTCCGTTTCAGGCATTTCTAAACTTAAACTATCTTCAAGAAATATTGAGAGAAGTGTCATGAACTATATCCATATTTTGACATTTTGTTGTTCGACTTCTCGATGACGCTAGGCTTCCATCAAGAAATGTCTCTATATTCTCGAACCTCCCCTGCTTTGCAACGCAGCTTCCCCAAGCAGCCACTCACTGCAAGACATCGCACATGTCACTCGGCTCGAGCGCCAAGGTCCCAAAAAATGCCTCATTTTCATTCTCAACATTGTATATATGTGCTTGACTCACTCGACACGTGTCATTGAAGTACACTTACTGCTTAATACAAAGAATCCATGTGTCCCAAATCCTCGAATCGTCTTTTATCCCATACCTCATCCCGATGAATCATCTACATTTTGCTCAGCGTAACATCCGCCCTTAAACATTCGTTGAACCTATCTTGAGACCGGAACGTATCTAGTGTATCGATGATAATTGGTCTTGTAAAGTGGAAACTCAGAAGGATATCCTACACAGAATTTGTGATGCCGCACGAATCCTCCATACTTGTGTTTCTGGGATGTGGAGGGGGGGTGATGAGTTGTTCGCCGTCCCTACGCAATTGTGGGAGTAGCATGACCTCTCTCGTGGAGCTTGATCAGAGACACATCTCACTGATTGAGCATGGCGAGTGTTACGTCCCTAACGTACACGAGTTCCTAAACTCCATGACTGGATATTTTTTTCATTATATTCATGGCCAATCGTGCGTCGACTTCAGGATTTTAACGCCGTTCATTCGAGGGAGTTTTGGCCACCTGCCACGGCCTCCGGTATTTCGCTCAAGAAATTTCAGACAACTTGGACCTCATTCCAGAAAGGTCAACAGAAATCTCGCAAACTACATCATTTGTTTTTTAAAATTTTTGGTCAACTTCTTGACTGCGCTAGACTTTCCTAAAAATGCACCTCGATGTTCTCAAAGCCCCAGAATTCTCGGTAGAGCTTCGTGAACCAGGCACTCATGACACGACCTTGCACGCATCGCTTAGCTCAAGCACCGAGGTCCCTGAATATGCATCATTCTCATTCTTGGCATTGTATATATCTCCTCAACCTACTTGACACTTGTCATCAAAGTACAATTACTGCTCAATACAAATTATCCATTTGTTGTAAGTCCGAAAATCATCTTTTGTCCTACACCTCATACCTGTGAACCACCTTTGTTTCGCTCAGCACTTGGTATCAGAGTGCAAGGGTGCTGGAGGGGCATCCTATGCATTAACAACCTGGCGACAACCTTGCATGAGACATAAGCACATCTCAACCATTTACAATTTTACAGACTTTGTGACAATATTAGTGAACAGAGCAAGCATACCTGACTACAAGTAGCAGTAACCAGCAAAGACTCCGGCGATAGCGGATGAGCAACACGTTAGCAACGATACTCTCCCAAAAAACCAGACAGCAGCAGCAAATTTCGTGAAAAATGGCACATGACCGACGAACCCAATGGCCAATTGGGTGACGGACCCTTTGGGCTCGACGAACCCGCCGCCCCCGTCGCACCCTATCGAGGACAACACCGGGCACGATGGGAGGCACCGACCAATAAGCATGAATCAACAAAGACCTATACCATAAATTGCTAGTACTCGAGAGCCTCAACACCCATCTGCTTAAAAAACTCAACACAACAATGGAGGAGCTTCAAAACTATCATGTGCACGAAGTAGTACACATCGAGAGAGAATTGTAAATCTCAGATGAATCCCAGATTCGACTGGCATTTCCTGAGTCGTTCAATCCCGCCAACTCCAAGGGACTGACGGTCAGGATGTGGCTCGAAAGTTTGGAGGCGTACTTCACCGCTACTGGGGTTAAAAATAACAGAAATAAAATTGACCTTGCGGCCTCCCTTTGTGTGGCATAGCTTTGACTTGGTGGTCTGATCTAAAGGTCATCCAACAACAGCAGGCGACCGGTAGAGATGGATCAACGGTTCATGCAACTGCTCTCACATCGTCGAACGCAGGCGTTCTACCTCTTGAGCAGATTAATTTAACTTGGCAACACTCCCTCACGCCATTTTGCACGTGCAACACTCGCTCACTTTGGGAAGTTGAACGAGACGTTTGACACATAGTGCAGACTCCAACGTCTGTTTTAACATTCCAGGATGATGAATTACAATTGAAGTTTAGGTGAAATCATCACCGGCAGTGACCTCCCCCCTGATGAACTATTTTCTTACTAAAACAATGGCCTCAAGAGGGATATTTGGCGAGCAATCGCCATTTTCGGCATCCTGGACGACCTCCCGTGAATGGTCGTAGTAGCTGAAAACATCAACAACGTTGAATAAAGCTCTCAAATGCAGGAATCCAACAGCTGGCGACCCCAAAATCAATTTCCTTATCATGGTAGAGGAAATTCACTGTCGGCAAAAACCTCGTATCCAATGCAGATTCACGCTGTCCATCAACGGGATCAACGACACTGTTGGACTTGTGGAAAACCAGGCGACATCTCACGCTACTACCGAAAGTGGCAACAACAAGCCAAAAAGGGGAGGAAGTCACAATAAAAGAATTAGGAGTCAGGAAACGGCAAAGGGCATGAGTAGATAGTGAGGCTTGTGTCCATTTGGAAAAAATCTACGTCGACCAATCATCCATGTGAGCGGCTCACATCGCCGTACAAGAGGTTACCTTAGATGGTAAAGTTTGACAAGGGATACGAAGGCAAAACAATGGCAATTCTCTTACGAGTACAAGTGAGGGATTTTAAAAGTCACAAAACGGTATCGGCACTACTAGATAGAGGAGCTTCTGACAACTTCTTCAGTAATACCTTGGTTTCGAAGCTGGGTTTGCAACAAACCAGGGATGTTTGAAGGAAAAAACGTCAATGGAAGACTACAGATACGTTGACTTTACAAACCACTCCGACTACAAATCGGGGATTTGTAAAACATAACAATTTAGAGGACATGCCTAATGAGCGACCACAAAATCATCCTCGGACAAATTTTTTTGTATCGACGCAATCCACATGTTTACTAGAGCATTGGATTGACTTACGTCAACATTAATGAAAAGAAGCTACACCTGTCTCAGGTTGAGTGACCCACAACGCAATGGCGGTTATAGAATTTAGCAAAGGTGGAATCAATACAGGAAGTTGCGGCAGCCACAAAACGCTAATAGATATTTCTAGATGTGGCCAAGTGATGACCGAAGTACGGAGTCCAAGCGTGGCTAGTCCACATGGAAGCAAGGGAGGCATACTAATTCCCAGCTGCTAAAGCAACACAAACAACCTTGACATCTGACAGGTTCACAGCCGTACCAATGAAGTTTGCGGAGCTCATCGAGGAGTTTGAAGGGATTTTTACCGACAAGTTGTTCTGAGAGTTACTCCAGCAACCGAACATCCACCATTAGATAGACCTGAAGCCGGGGAGCAGACCAATGGTGAAGGGGACCTATCAGGTGAGGGATCACAAGCTGATCGAACTCAAGAAGCATCTGGATGAGATGCTCGGGCAAGGGTTCATGAGACCCTCCACGTCACCGTACGTGGTACCTATACTTTTTGTGAAAATGTAAACTCGATAGATACAGTTATGCGTGGACTACCAAGCGTTGAATGAAATTACCATCAAGAACCACTACCCCCTCCTGTAAGCACACAAACGTTTTTACAAACTCCGTGGGACCCAATTCTTCATAATTTGGATCTATGTAAGTGCGATCATTAGATCCATGTATCTGATAAGGATGTCAAGAAAACAACATTTTCTATCAGATATGGACACTTTGAGTTCACGATTATGTCATTCAGACTCACGAATGCCCCCAATAATATAATGGCAGCGATGAATAACATCGTTTGCACGTCTCTCGATGACTTTTTTTTGTCCTATATTTTGACAACGTCTTGGTGTACTGTTGCACCCTAGAGGAGCACAATGGAAACCTCCAAAAGTTCTTGGTCTTTTATAAAGAGAGAATCTTTTTGGAAAACTCTCATATTGCGACTTTGGTTTCTGTTCAATTGAGTTTTGGGCCACATCATCGATGGCGGACGAATCACCATGGACCCAAAAAAGTGGAGACGGCCACTAATCAGCCGACAACTACAAAGTTTCAATACGTACAAGTGTTTTGGGGCCTTTTCAAGTACTACCGTCAATTCGTAACGGGCTACACACAAGTATTAGCACCTATCTCTGATCTTTTTTCCGGAAATAAACTAAGTGGAATTGGGGGACATCAAAGGAGAAGTGTTTAACTCTTTAAGAAATGATCTAGCCTCGGTACTGATATCACGATTGGAGAATGGGTTTGGTCGAGGTTTGACTGTTCAAATATCTCGTTTGCGAGTAGGTTGAGTGGGTGGTTCCAAAATCCCCCATACAACAGAAGGGAACCTGATGGGTCCTGCTATCGCAGAGCCCAGCAAGAGCTCGGGCAAGAACAAAAGTAAAACCCACATCATGGGTGAAACTAGGGGAGACATTTTTCCCATTGAAGACCCTTGCGTTCCAGAGAACTCGATTGATGAGAGAAAATACAAGAGGATAGGAATAGGTAAGCTACATTATTACAAAGATAACAATGCATGTAATCAGGACCAAAATAAGTCAAATATTACTTTACCATGTGTTTTAATCGTATTCAACAAGATATGCAAATCATTGCTAGTGCCAGGAAATTAACGAGTATCATTCATGAAACTTTGATGAATGTTTGTATGATTTTGACTTAGCATGTACACTGAAAAATGAGTGTATATTCAGGGGGTGATTGGTCAGAAATGCCCTCAGCTTGCCCACTCACTCCCACCATGTAAGCAACGATTAATTACAACAATGAATAACAAATCATACACTAGTATTATCCAAATGTACATGGTCACATACATTCTCCTCTTTTAGTTTCAATGATCCATACCCCCCCAATCCAGCCTCTCATTCCCCTCCACCCAATCCACGCAAGATCTATGCAAAACCAATTATTCAACTATACACTAGTGGTTATTAAGACTCGCTCCATTACTAGTAGAATGTGTACTTCCTCATACAATTCCTTCATACATTCCCCTTCTCCCCCTCTCTCCTTCCCAATCAAATGACCCTCTCCCACTATGGAGAACTAAACTACGTATAATAATGAGCCACATACTACGCTGTAGTATCATTAGAATGATGAGTATATTATACATTCTTCTCTTATAACTTCTATGTTTCATTCTCGCTTCCACTATATCTCACTTTCATCTATCCAATCAATTGCAAAGATCAAGAAAACAAATCATTCAACCATAAACTAATGTAAAACAAGAGTGGCCTCGTTACTATGAAGACATGTACTTCCTCACACACTTGCCTCATAAAAGTCCCTTGTTCCCACCTCCCTCAATACAACCTTTCCTTCCCATTGTTTAAACCGGAATTTAGTACAATAATGAACAATGTAACATACACTAGCATCATCCAAACATACACTATCTCATAAAATCTCCTACTTTAGTTTCTACATTCCATTACCCCTCTTCTCTCGCCTCTCAATCCCTTCTATCCAATCTATCCAAGCTCTCTAGAAGAACAAGCATTTTACTAAACATTAGCGTACATCAAGAGTGACTGTACTGCTATTAAGATGTGCACTTCCTCAAAAAGATTCCTCGTAAACTTCCCTTCTCCTATCCCTTGTCCTCCCCCTCTTGCCCCTTCCTCTACCTCTTGCCAAATCCTCTCCCTCTTTCTCTCTCCTCATACATATGTTTTCTTCCTACTTCCTGGAATCCTCTAATCACCTAACCAACTCCACTGTGCACAGTACCTCTTATGTATTAAATTCATGTGATAAACTCTAACTCACACCACTTAGAAAGGAATTTTTCCCGCTGGGTTGGAGGTGGCGGAGTTGTATACGAGTTCGGTGGTCAGTAGTTTAGCTACGCAATGAGTGGCGTATGGCTGACACAAAGTGTGGAGGGTTCATTCAAGCATCTGATTTGTTCGCTCGGTTTGCCCGTTGGTCTGAGGGTGGAACACCATTGATAGTTGGATCCGACTGTCGTAACGCATCATCTGTTCGTGCCAAAAGCGAGTGGTGAAGCGGTCTTCTCTGTTGCTAATGATGGTACACGGTACATCATGAACCTGCACGATGTGGTTTAGGAACAGCCGCGTTGTTCCTTCGACAATGACTTTGGTCGTTGTCACAATGAATTGCGACACTGTCCACCACGATGACGATGGCGTCATATCCCTGGGGAGTGACGTGCATCCTCGTCACAAAATCCATGCTGATGTCGGTCCACCGTTCTATCGAAACTGGTTGGGGCTGAATTAGACCGGGTGGCTGTGTGCAACGAGACTTTTGTCTCTAACAGGTGTCATCATTCGGAGGAAAGATGACCTGGCGAGTGAATCAATGTGGCCAGTAGGGGTCGTAGAACCATAATTTGGTTTTGTGGTACTTGCCAAACTCCTCGTAACCCTTTGAGAACAGCCTTGTGAGGTACGGGTCTCGTTCAACAAGAACATATTGGGCATTAAATCTGGTCACCGACATAGTGCATCTGCCCAATTATTTTTCCAGGTTAGTACTCGATGTTTTAGTCAAAGTTGCACTAAAGGAACTCCATCCATCGAGCTTGTTAGCGGTTGAGACTTGGCTGAGTCTTGAGATATTTCAGTGTGTGATGGTTGGTGCGGATGATGCATTGTCGACATGCCAGGTAGCACCACCACGTCTTGGATGTGTGCACGAATGGAAGCATTTCTTTCTCATACACCACATAGTTTGAGTCCCGGCCATATTGTTTTGAGACATGTACTGGGCCAGTTGTTCTCCATCACTGGTCTTGGATGAGAACAACTCCGATGGCTCGATCAGACGCATTGGTGGATTTTATCGTTTTTGCTTACCCGAGCTCTTACTGGGCCCTGCGGTAGCGGGAACCAACAGGTTCCCTCCTATTGCATGGAGGATTCTCAGATCCTCCACTCAAACCACTTGCAAGCCGGATACTTAAACAGATACAAACCCTACCTTGAAACCTCATTTGTCAAAATTGGGGAAGTCGCAAGATATACTCTAATGTACATCTCACGACTTCCACCACATACATCCCCTCATACACTCGCCTCATACACTCAGGGGCGGGGGGGGGGGGGTTGGTCCGAGCGAAGTCAAGGAACCCGTCTCCCCATCGACCAACGAATCAGGAAATTGTGCAAGGTGAGTGTGTGGAATGGTGTACGAGGGTGGGGCACTAAACAAGACACAAGTGCACTCTCATGAGATATTTTCAAGGAAGCCGCGAGATGTACACTAGTGTACATCTCGCGATTTCCACCACATACATCCCCTCATACACTCACCTTGCACACTCGGGAGGGGTGGAGAAAAGGGACCGAGCGATGCCAACGGACTCTTCTCTCACCCTCTCCTAAAAATGAGAAAGTGCATAAGGTGCGTGTATGAGATATTGTACATCGGGGTTATTAAGAAAGACACTAATGTAGTGGCGTAAGAGATTTTCAAGGAAGTCACAATACATGCACTAGTGTTCGTTCAGCGACTTCCACCACATACACCCCCTCGTACACTTCCGGGGGAGGGGGAGGGGACCGAGCAATGTCGAGAGACCAATGTTCCCACTCCCCTCCTCCCAAAAATGGAAATGTGTATGAGACGAGTCTATGACAAAGTGTATGTTGGTGATATAGAAAATAGACACTAGTGTACTCATGTGAAATACTTTCTGAGAAGTCACAATATGTACATTCAACTTCCACCATATACACCTTCTCGTACACTCTCTTCGTATACTCAGGGGGAGGGGGGGAGGGGGCAAGAGCTCGTCCAATGGAGTGTTTTGTATATGTGTGGAAGTGTCCTGTATGTGCATGGAATTATCCCCTGTATGTCCCAAAGAGGATGTTTTGAAAATATGGAGGGTCTATCAAAAGATGTACTCAAACTAGGTATTGTAAGAAAGTCTTTGTAGACCTATAACTGTCTTTATGTGAAAGAAAACCTTATAGCCCTCATAACCTTCTAGGGAGCTACCTTTTTATGTAGGTACCTATACACCCATTTTTATTGTATAAAATACCTACGATTATCCAAACCTTGCTAAGGGAGGGAGAAAGGAGAAGCGAACTGAATGAGGGGATTGAATAAGGATGTATACATTTTAATGGAAGTGGAGACACTCGTGAAATACGCTAGTGTATGGGAAAATATATGCTTTTTTTTAGATCTTGGATCGATTGGGTAGAAGGGATTGAGGGGAGGGGAAGGGGAGGGTGTGGAACATGAAAATTGTATGAGGAGATTGAACAAGATCGTGTACACATGGATCATTCTAGTGTATGGTATGTTGCTAATTGTTGTGTGTAGTTTAGGTATGTATGGTGGGAGGGAGAGGGTACATTATAGGGGAGCAGGGAGGAGGGACATGTACAAGAAGATTGTATGAAAAAGTGTACATCTCGATAGCAATACATCCACTCTTGATGTACACAAGTGTATGTGCAACCGTTTTTTAAAGAGCTTGTACAAATTGGATTAGAGGAGTCATAGGCAGGGAAAGGGGGATTGGTCTACAAATTGCATGTGGAAGTACAATAATGTGCATTATGAAACATAAATCCATACTGTTGGTAGGAAAATGAGTCCATAATTTCACCTTGAACAACTTCCTTCTTCAAAACCCCCTATACTCGTCCCTCTTCCCCTCAAAGGCAGAAGTGTATGAGGATAGTGTAGAAGTCAGTGAACAAAGAAATGAATTGGCCTCGACGTAAGATTACACTAGTGTACACTTAGTGTGTACACAAGTTTACTCTCTTCGTTTGAAATCAACTATTAAATAATACACTCCCTCAAATGGTTGCCTCATTCATTTTTTCATTTGGACTCCCTCCCCCCCTTCAAGCGGAGGTTATATGAGGAAAGTCTATACGAGAGAAGAAAATGTTAGGAAGAAATAAACTTGTGTAAACTGAGCATAAACATCACAAGAGGTGTAAAATAGTGTACACAAGTGCACTTTTCAGGTGAGCATTAACTATCTTTCTCTTAACTCCTTCATGCTCTCAGAAGATGCACTTTATTACTATGGGATCTCCACTTTTTTCTTCCTCCTACATTGTGGAATTGTATGATGATGGTGTATAAGGATGTTTTAGGGTGTGAAAAGAGATGTATGGATATTACATGTGAGAATCTAGTAGTGCATAGTGAACAAAAGGTAGTAGATAAGGTAGGTTATCGCATACACAAGTGTACTTTTCTAATAGAACATGACTTGTGAACTGATACAATGCTTCTTATACCTGCCTTATACACTTTTACTAGTATGAAATACAGAAATACACTTGTGTATAAAAGGGTAAAATGTTGTAGAATTTAGTGAGGAGGGTATATGAGAGAGTGTGCAATCAAGCGTATGGATATGCCATGAGATAGTACACCATTTCACGATAAGAATACATGTATTAACAAAGGTAAATGGTCAAATTCACAAATGTAATGTTTCCACTTTATTTCAATTATTGAATGGTATAGTTCTTTGTACAAATTCTTTAATATATTTGTCTTTTGGAAATCCTCCTCTTACCACCCTCCCCCCTGTTCAAGTAGAAAGTGTATGAGGGGAGTGTATGAGAAAGTGAACAAAGATAATAATTAATTATAGAGATGCACTTGTGTACAGGTAGGATAAATTTTGTAAATGTGTTGAAAAAAAGGGAAGATTCATGTGAAAAATGAGTAGTGTGTATATAGAATAAATTCCATGAAAATATTGGGTTCTCACATGCACAAGTGTACTATTGAAACAAAACATCACTTGTCCAATGGTACACTCCTGCATACACATGCCTCATACACTTATGTCTTCTTGACCCCTCTCTCCCCCTCTTAAGCTGAAAGCGTATGAGAAAGTGAAGAAATGTGAATATAAAGAAGACATGGAAAAATACACTCGTGTACACAGAAGTGGAGGTTGTATGAGAGGGTGTAAGGTGAAATGTATGAAAACCCTACCGGACATTGATGTCGAAATTAACCTTTGTTCACATAATCAATTTTTTCAAATGGAATTTCATTGAATTAAAAAGTACCACCTAATTAATGATATAGTTTAATTGTCGAATTTAAGGTTCTATGCTTAGCTTTTCACATTAATATATTTTGGGTCCATACATTGATTTGACTCGAATGTTACTTAAGACTGGTATTTTTTTCCTAGTTTTCTATTTTCAACAACATGTTGCACAAATTTTGTGGCTTCCAACCCCTCCCTCCCTCCAACTCCCCTGGTCAAGGGGTATGTATGAGAGAGTGAAAAAAATTGTACGAACAATTCATGACAAAATACACTTGTTTACAGAGAGGAGAATTTTTGTTCAATTGTTACAAAGAAATAAATGGGAATTTAACGTGAAACTTGTGGGGTACACAGGAAGAAATCATGGAAATTTCGAGTTTTCACATAGACTAGTGTATTATTTCAACAAAAAATCACTTTTCCATTGATCCACTCCTTTAGACATGCACCTCACACGATTCTTTTTTTTGAACCCCTCCCTCTCCCCCCCTCCTCCGTCAAGTGAAAAGTGTATGAGGGGAGTGTATGAGAGAGTGAACAGAGATGAATACGAAAACAACATGCACAAAAACACTCCTATACAGAGAAGAGAGGTCTCGTACATGGGGTATCCCATCATGTACACAAACGTACACTTCATGTATGTAGTCCATTATTACATGATGCATTCCCTCATACACTAACCTGATGCAATTTCTTTATCTGGAATCTCCTATACTTCCTCCTTTCTGTATCACATATTTTATAGAGCAGTACAAGCATACAAAAGCTTCCATATTGAGCACAACTTCACACTATAGCTTAATAATGTGAACATTATGGTTTCAATGGAGGTTCTTGGAAGTTTCTTCTTGTGTACATAGATTCCCAATGAATTACGTGGAAGCTTCCACGAAGGATGACACAATATATAGATGAGTGCACAAAACCTTCACTAATGCTTCAAACATATGATGTTGGGTGATATACACCTTTCTGATGGTTTATATTTGTGGGGTAATTGGGTCAAAATAGGTGGTGTACAAAAGAATTATCGCCACACTAGCTGGATTATACAGTCAGAGCAACATCCTCACGGTCGACATCCATTACATCGGCTTCGCAAGCGTTTGAGAGGGAATACAATAGACCCTCGCGAAGACTGAAGAAGCCATGAAGTAAGTGGCCAACCGACATTAAAATCGATGATATATTTAACGCTAGCGATCACGTCCTCCTTAACTCGACAAACATTTAACCCCGTGGACAGGATTTTGTGAAGCTCAAACCCTACTAGTTTATACCATTTGATATCAAACGAATGCAAACCCCAATTATCGCTCAACTTTGCCTACTTGACAACATGGCCATACATCCAATCTTCCACATCAACAGCCTCAAGCACTAACAAGACCCTAACACACACTTCCCTTGTAGAGATGTCGCACCTCCAACTCTTGTTCAAGTAGACGAGGATACAGAACATGTCATTGAAGGCATCCTCAGACATCTACACTATTGAAAATTGACTAAATATCTCGTAAATTGGTACGGTTATGATGTTGCGCGTAACAACTAGGAGCCCTACGACAACCTCTGCAATGTCAATCATTTGATCGTTAGCTACTATTGTTGTCACCGATATATGTCTGCTAACATGCCGAGATGCCGTAGCTAAAAGGGGGAGAAGTGTTACGTCCCCGACATACAGGAGTCAATCTACTCCATGAGTGGGCATTTTTGTGATTTTATTCATGGTCCATTGCACGCCAAAGCCAAGAGTTTTACATCGTTCATCCAAGGGCATTTTGGCCAACTACCTTGACCTCTCTTGTTCAGCTCTAGAAGTTTCTGACAACTTCGACCACCTTCCTCGAAGCTCAATAGAAATGTCACAAACTATATCTATGTTTTGATATTTTTCGGTCGACTTCTCGATGAAGGTAGAAATTCATAAAGAAGCGCTTTGATATTCGTGAAGCCCCCCAAATTCTCGATGGAGCTTCTCGAAGCAGCCACTCTCAAGGTGACCTCACACACGTAGATTGGTTAAAGCATCGGGGACCCAACATATGCCCCATTCTCATTCTCGACATTGTATATATGTGCTCAGCTCACTCAAAAGTTGTCATTGAAATAAACTTATTGCTTAATACAAAGTATCTAGTTATCCCAAGTACCTGAATCGTCTTTTTCCCTGCACCCCATCCTTATGAACCACGTATGTTCCGTTAGACATAACAACGTGAAAGCCAGATATTGTGTTCGTTTGTATTAAGTGTTGGATAAGGCAAACATAAATTTCCATTTGTGGATATGGTAGCGTCAACCCTTTGGGCACGTGGACATCCACGCTATTTTACCCGAGGTGAAAAAGGCACGGTTTCTTGCCACGACTACTGGTTGCGGAACAGGCGTTCAACCCGGGCTCTTGCCTTAAAAGGCCATCTCATTGGAGCAAAGAAGGCGACACAACCTGACCTGCTCCAACGCTCTCCGCCCTCCTCGTCACCTAACAGCCTGAACAACATGGGTAAGGCTTGCCGAATAACCAAAGCTAGGCGACCCACGGAGCACTCCACCTCGCCGGTGGGCAGAAGAATAGCAGAGCATGTAGGCAACCAATGTGGGGTTCTGAAATAGACTCATTTAGTCTTAGTCTATCTTCTCGAGTGGGAAACTGAAGTCGGAAGCTTTTGCAAACATGCCATGAAGGCCTTCAACCGGTCGTCCGGGTTGTGAGACGCTTGCGAGAGTTGCAAGAGCCGTAAGAGTTTTCCCTCTATTGCAGGCATAGACTAAGGAGTTTTGGTGAGGGCCAACTCGCGAATAGGATAATTAGTCCAAAAAACTCGACTAAAGTGAGTGCCGCCATAGGAGTTTTGTCCATTTAGTCAATCATTTAGTGAAATTTCATAAAAATATTTTCAGAGCAATTTTGACGGTGCAAATGCGCTAATCTATTATTCCAGGACTAGTATATTTTGCACGTTTGGATTTTGAAATGTCGACAAAATATTCGTTTGAACTGTTGCGCTGCAGATTCGTGCGACGACCGGCACTGATACGTTTTCAAACCTCCTTTAGACAAAAAACATAAACAATTATTCTGAATGATAGACTTATTTCTTGGACTATTTAGTCTATTTCATCCATAAATTGATATAACCTGACAGACCAAAAAGTCTGACTAAGGGTGTGTTTGGCCTCGGTTGTCTATCCCCGGAACTGATCCACCATCGGTACATACGATCATGATTCATTTCGTAGTCGGACGTCCGGATACAATGTTAATTTAACTTTTGATGCTGCCAGCGGACAATCGAGTCGGATCCGACCCCGCTCGAACCCGGAATCCGAGCGTAACCACACTCAAAATTTGGAATCCGAGTTTACTTCGCCCGCCGCAACACGCCCGAGGTCAAACGAACCCAAAATTAGTCTACCCTGTTCGCGCGCGCGATGGACTAATTACTCTACCGCTAAAAGTCTTCGTTTGACCTACAAACGAAAGTTTGTCTATTTCGGAACCCCTCACCAGGCTCTGAAAGCGTCCCACGCGTTTAAGCAAGCAGCGAGGAGAGCAGCAGTAGTCTCTCGTGACGTCACGGCAGCTGGGCCTCCTCCCGCACGAGCAGCAACGCAGCGACTTTCCGTCTCCTTCTGTCGCTTCGGACGCCCACGTCCTCGTGCTCTTGGCAGCTGATTGTCTTTCTCCCCTCGGATCGATCTGCTCTTCGTGAATCGCGCGAGTGCTGAGCGTTGAGGGACAGAGGCTACCTTCAATAGGCACCTGCCAGCCTGCCCGCTTGTTTGCCCGTCCTTCCGTCCCGTCGTCCGTCGTCCCTCTTTTCTTGCGAAACTCGTCCCGACTCTCTCACCGAGAAGAAAGAAGCAACCCCACCGACCTCACCACCCGCCATTAACCAGAAGAAAAAGGGAAACCACAGCACAACACAGCACAGCACAGCACAGCACAGCTCAACACAGCACAACACAGCACAGCATGTTGCGTGTGGCTAAAC
>SZWC01005465.1:116950-148846 GCA_023375785.1 Penium margaritaceum | reverse complement strand
GACAAAACTCCTTGGCTACATCCGCCACTTACTTTAGCCATCCCTACCTTCTTCGGCGTAATTTCACCATGGCTGGGGTAGCCATTCATCCCCATGTCCTTTCTTGGTGGATAATGTGTCTTCTTACGACTCTCCTAACCTGTATGGCTTCTCAAACATCTGAACTATCATTTCTTGGTTGTTGTTGCTGTTGTGGTTGCATTTGCACCAGCCATCGTGCAAGTGGGTTGTCCCCGCTGCTTACTGAATCTTGGGGTCTTGAAAGTTACTTTCAACGGCAGCCTCTAGCCTCCATTTTCATGCTTTTTTCTTTTGCTGCACGTCGACCTCGTCGAGCGAAGCTTGCCGCTTGCTTATTTCCTTGCTCCACGGCCACGGCCAGTGCTAGAGCCCCCACCGCTTGTGCGGGGCACTCGGCCACCACCCACCCTTTCCCTCTTTTTCCTTTGGTGGTCTTTGCGAGCGAACTTTGCGCATATTGGTCACTTGCCGGCCTCCTTCCCATCACAGTAGGAGCTTTGCACCAACCTTTTGTCGAGGTAGGGCCTTGCCACACCCGTCCCCGCCGTCGTGGCAGGCCTTTTGGCAAGCTCGCCATCGCTGCGAGCTGGTACAACATCCAACGTGGACGTCACTCCCCCCCCCTACTCGGTGCTCCCCTCCTTTCCTTTCCCTGTTTTGCTCGTGATAGCGAGCTTTTACCCTTTTTTTTGCACGACCCATTTGCGTAATTCGCACTCCACTACTCGACCTATTCATGGTTCAATTTTTAAACTGAAGCTCTGGAGCTATTTTGGCTCCCAATATGCCTTTTTTAAGCATTGCTTCCAGCTCACAAATTTCACGTAGTAGCTAGCTCTTAAAGGTGACCAGACAAGGTGATCCGTCTTGTTTTTTTGCCAAAAGTGGTAAGATCCACTTTGTAAAACGTGAAACAAGCTATTGCGATGAGGATTCAAGCAGCTCCTTATTGTTGTCGGTCTTTCCTTCTCCAGCTGCTACTAGTACTTCGCTCTTGCACTGAAAATTGAAGAAGGAGGATCCATATCAGCGAGAAGCAATCTCACCATGCGATACTTTTTCTTGGGGTGAGGAAACCCAAAACTGGGTTCTGACTGCTGTTAAAACCAGATTCTACATTCTAATGGTTTTTTTAATCCACCATGCAGCCTGTAGTAAACACGAGACACCTCCCGTGTTTTTCCACTTGATCTACTACTACTATTGGTTGTCGCTTCCACCTTCCACAAGGTAGCGCACACGAAGTTGGCTTTATAGTGATGTCTTGCATGAAGGACAGGCTTAGCCACGTAGCTCCTGAGCACGACGAGCTACTCCGAGGTCATTCTTAGACATTTCTACTCCTCGCCTTCACTCTGACCGTTGCTTTGAAAGTTGCACAGTTGCTTCAGCTCGTGTTATGAGATCAACTATTCCTAAGAATGCTTTGTTCAAGGGGTATCTATGGTTGTAAGAATCGAGTTTGCCCCTCCACGGATTTATGCCTTCATGTGGAAATCTAAGGACAAGGTCCTTGTCTACTTTGGAGGTCCGAAGAGCGCCCCAATATCGTCGATGCTCCTTCCTCCACCTACCACATTGGTAGGATTTTGGCATGGAGCATGACTGCTCCATCTGTGTATGCCATTTGTCTTGGTGGGCTTACTGCGTTTTTCTTTTGCTTTAGGAAGCTTTTGTCACGGAGCACAACTACTCCGTTTGTGCATGCCACCTAACACCATGCGGTTTTACTACATTCACCTATCGCCTCGGCAAGATATTTACATGGACCTCAATTACTCCACTTTTGCGCGCCACCTGAAACCAAATGGGCTTACTAGCTGCACTTGCCACTCTAGAAGGATTTTGCTGTGAAGCGTAACTAATCCCCTCTTGCATGCCACTAGACACGTGGTGTGCTTATTGTGTCGTCCTCGAAAACTAGAAGGATTTTATCTGCTTCTTAGCTTGTTGCATTACAGGCTACTTCAAGGCTTGACCAACACTGTTGCTCTCCCTCCCCCACACTCATGAATCTCCTTTGTTTTTGCTTTGACAAAGTAAGCTACTACTAGCACTTTCACGGTTGCTACATCCCTGGTCAATGGCAACGTGCTCCTCTACAAATGTGCTCAAGCATTTACATTCACCCGATTGCTTAAAAGAGGTCATAAGTCTCCTTGGAAGTGAACTTTATCCGTGCTGATGGTTTCATGGTCAAGTTTGAAGATGCAGAGATCGATGTGCTCCCACTAAGGGAATTGTTGCCATTGTATGTTTTTCCTTAAGCTTTGCACTTCCTTTGGATCCACACCTGCTTGTTGTCGCTTAGTAGCACCATGATGATGTGCGTGACCAGAGCGTAACACACCTTCACTCCGGTTGCTCCATTCCGTCATGAAACTTTCTGTACTTGAGCTTCTATTGCACTTGTCGATGCCAACGCTACAACCAAATGGTGCTTTGGGATGCCATTCCTTTTTTTTCTCAGACATTCCCCTTTCCTTCTTTTGTTCTTCCTCCGCTACTACACCCTCCGCGTCATGGAATGCATTTTGCAGTTGTAAGAATTACATCTCACACTACTGATGAGCATCTTTGCCTTGGTGTGCTCGTCACTGTAACGCCGATGGTGGTGGGTTGCCTCAAAGCTACCAACATGTTGCTGCCCTTAGTCCTGATGATGTGTTGATACAAATGTAGTTCGTGATCTTATTCATTAAAATCGCACGTACTCGTGGCTCAATACACAAAGACTCACTACATCACTTCTACTCTTGAAGGTTATATGTTGGCTTTAGCATTCCGCCTACTGCATTGGTAATGCATGTTGCTGTTGTGTTGGCTCCATACAAGCTGATGAAGAGTCAACTTTTCACGTGCTTTGAGGCTCATGTGAACCTCTTTCGGTTGCCGAGACACGACCACCTCAGATGCTCTACTACAACATCAGCATTCAGCTGTTGGGGTTTCTTCTATTTGATGGAGCATGAAAACTCAGTCTCAGATGCGTAGCTACTTTCTGCTTCGTTACTTAGCTTTTACACGTTTGGGGAGATGTCCAACCATGTGACCACCAGTGTCGACACTTTTCTCTCAAGTAGGTACTGTCGTTGAATCTACTGCTTGTTTTTGCTAGGTTTTTTATGGTAGTCTAGTTCCTCGGCCACCAATCCACCCTCCATGAGATCCTGCAAGACAGTTGCTTTCCTTTGCTCTCTGAAATCCCGAGTTGTTCCTGATGGCATCCCTGCTTGCGACTCGCAAAGTAGTGCATGGAGTGATGCCGACTTCCGTGACATCATCCTGTGGGTATTTGCAAAGTAAGTATCAAGAGGTATAGTTAATCAAGGCTATTTCATACACTTGTTTTTCAGTTTGATCTTTGAGTGTTCTCTTTTTAAGGGTTGTTCTATGTACCCATCTTTACACACCTATTGTGATGTATAAGATGAGTGTTTGTTTGACTTATGTGGCCCACGTTATCTTCATGGGATGAACCCCAGTGCATGGGGCTAGTGTATGTCGCAAGTGCGCTAACTTGCCATATAAACATGCACCAAGAAGGCACTCCGTGTGTTATGTTTCTCATGTGTCCTAGAACATCTTGATTTTTGTCTTACATGGCCAATTAATTTTCTTCTTATGAAGGACCTTAGTGTGTGCGGCTAGTGTATGTGGCAAGTACGCTCACTTGCCATAAAAACGTACACCAAGAGTACAATGAATGCGTTGTTTTTTCTCATGTATCCTAGAATATCTTGATTTGTGTCTCGCATGGCCATCCAATGTTTTTCTTATGAATCACCCTAGTGCGTGGGGCTAGTGTATGTGGCAAACGTGCTCACTCACCACATAAAAGTACACTAAGAGAGCACAAGGTGCATCATTTTGTCTCATGTGTCCTAGAAAATCTTGATTTTTGTCTTACATGGCCCAGCAAACTTTCTTCTAAGGAAGGACCCAATACGTGGGGCTACTATATGTGGAGTGTGTTCACTCGCCATATAAAAGTACACTAAGAGCGAAATCAGTGTGCTATCTTGTCACATATGTCCACGCACTAAAAGCATGCCCTAAGATCCGAGTGCGCTTAAACAATTTCCTTGTCTTACTTTGGGAGAAGCATGATTTTGTGCCATAAGTTTTATTCAAAAGTATTTTCACAATTGAGAAGAGAATGATAAAGTCTTGAAATTTATCTTCAATATGTTTTAGATATTTTTCCTTCTTTTGACGTAGTATTTCTCGTTTGTTCCGATTTGAATCACCTATAGAACATAAGATTGTACTTTCACATACATTATAGTACTTCTGTATTTAACTTCTAATTCCAATAAATTGTTGTCTTTCCTTCTTTTGCTATCTTGTTTGTCTCGTGGTACCATGTACTCTCGCATACCTGTTGGATGGCTGAGTCAAATACCTTTCCCCGATGGTTCTTCGCGCATTGAACCATGATGCCCATCTACTCACCAACGACGACTGTCGTCTTAAAACAATAGCAGACCCGTTTGTTGTATCTTTGGCTAAAAGCCTGATTTTTCACTCTTGGCCTCGCAAGGCGATCTTGAGAGACCCCTCAGTGTATCGACGTAATGCATGTGGCGAGTGCACTAGAAATGAGTGTAAAAGTGCACTTATCATGCACTTAGTGTGCAGTCACAATTTTGGATACAGGACCATGCAAAACATACATTTGTGACTGGCGAACGATGACCATACAATGTGAACCTCGATAAAATGGTGGTAAGGATGAAGCGACTAGAATGTATGAAGGCTCCAATTCGAGAAGAGGTTGGTTGCGAATAACATCTTTAGCGTGTGCGAGACTTTGTGAAAGGAAGCTAGTAGCAAGAGAAAGGCCCTCCATTTGTTTTTCATTCGAAATGAAGAGAAAACTTTATTTTTTTCCAATGAATAGACGGAAAGAAATGTGCCATTATATATGAACAGGTTACTTTGAGAGCAAATTTTGAATGCTTGAATGAATAATCTGACCTAAAGCGAAATCTTCACTTTGGAGTTTAAATCTACTCACACTTGAATATTCATGAGGATTGTAGACTTAGGGGGCCCTTCTTATCTCACAAACCGTTTTTGCTCTAAGAAAAATGGCACTGAAACTGTCTTTGATTGGCATCGTAAGATGTGAACTCCGTACGGGTTACAATTTCAAAACTCCAGCCTACGAAGAATCATATATAAGTAGTCTCAAGTTGTACTTGCAATTAATATAACGAACTGATGTAACACGCCTTGGAAAAAGAAACAGCTCCCTCCAAAACACGACAAGGCCAGTTCTTGACCACAGTATTTGAAGAAATGCATGTTGTTGTAATTGACTCAAACCTCGTAAATGGGTTGCAAACGTGCATTGGAAACTATCTCCGACAATAAACCAAATGAATTGCACACTGAGTATGTGATAAGTGCACTTTGTCACAAAAATTCAACGCACTCTCCCATACAATCCACGCCTAGCACTGGGGGGAGTGGGGGTCCTACTCACACAATTTTTCTATTGCTTTGCACTTCACATCACTTCGTATCTGCAGGGATTGACAACACATAGCCGTCAGCTTACGAGGTGCGGAAACAAATCTTATCGTGGGTTGCTCGATGGGATAGATCAAGCGAATCGACCAAAGGTGTACGAGCTCCGACAGACTGGCTTATTATGGGAGAAATAGGCACTCTAACACAAATGTATCCAAGTAATAACGATGTAGACTAATATAGGTCAATAGCCACTCCACTTATCTCTTGATGTAAGAAAAAATAGGGAAAATAAAACATGGAAGGAAGTAAAACCATGAGAAATGTTTTAAACATGTTTTAAATACGGGAAAAAGAATGATAAAGTGAGTGAGTGGGAGAGAAGAAGGGGGGGTAGAGATGGATGAAGAGAGACAGAGAGCAAGAGATAGAGAGAGAGAGGGAGAGAGAGAGAGATTTAATGGGAGAGTAGGAGAGACAGAGGGAGAGAAAGAGAGGTAAAGTTAGGGAGGAAAAATAAGAATAATAATGAGTGTGATGGAGAGAGAGAGAGAGAGGGAAGAAGAGAGAGGGAGAGAGAGATATAAAGAGGGAGATGTTATAAGAGAGTTAGAGAGATAGAGGGAGAGAGGGAGGTAGAGGTACGAGGAAAAATATGAACAGTAATAATGAGTGTGAGGGACATATAGAGAGAGAGATAGAGGGAGAGAGATAGGGAGAGGGAGATAAAAAGAGAGTGAGGGAAAGATTGAGGATATATAGAGGAAAAACAAAATGAGAGCACACTTTTTGAGTGCACATGTTGTAAAGTGTGTGGAGTTAGTTCATGGTGTCAAAGCACACTAGTTGAGTGCACTAGAAAACAAATGCCTGATCTTACCACCATGGGGCATATATGGAGGATAGATAGGCTCTGTCATGTCTGGATAAGGCGTTTTCTCATGTGAATATGGCTAATGTGATACTGATGAAGCCTTATCTAGTTGTAAAGCCTCATTTTGTTACTTCATCTATGCCACATGACCTTCCCATTGAGGTGCGTGGGCAGCTTGTAGCTCACAAGTATGCCGCTCTTGTTGGAAAATGTGTTAATCCTTGCCAATCTGTTGCCGTTGCTGTGTTATTTCATGCAAGAAAGCTTTCTCCCCGGGTGTCACGTACTGACATGTATTAAGTGGTGGTCGTGCAAGTGCCACGGATGGCACCTCTATTGTAGCATGTTATGGCTGAACCACGCACGGTTGTGTCATGCCTGACATTGTCGGTCGTATCATTGAAATCTGAATTGGAATGAGAGCTTCTGGCATGAATTATGCCACATCTTCCTCCAGAACTGTTATAGTTCATGACAATGGTAGTTGTGCCAGTTGAAGGTGATGTTGAATATGCACCTGCAACCGCATCTAGGACAACAGTTGTTGAATTTGTGGACAGTAAGATTTAAAACTGATGCGCTCCTCTTCAGAAGGGAAGAGTGTAAGACACTTGCCAATTAACTATTGTCGTAAGACTTCATTTGCACGCACGTTATCTCGATGTGCCCTTGTCAGAAGCGCCTTTTCTTTTGAGTGATTTGCCTCCTTAACTAATACTTGCTCTCTCCTTGGACCACATCCTTGATCCATACACAAGCTTATCATTAAGAGTTCATTTAGCTGTTGAACGGGATATCCATATCGAGGTTTCTCAAAGCCTCCTCAATAACTCCATGTGTGCGAGGTCGCCATGTCACGCGCTCACCCTGCCATTGGTGAGTGATAATAGATGTTGTCATCCTTTGAAGCTTGAGCTATAACTGCACCTTCTTATTACCAACACAGATCTATTGCTGTAATCGCATGTTGAGCATACGTAGATCTCCTGCTCAAATACCATGTTGATGTTTTTTTTAACCTGCAGTGACAAAGTCACTACGAGCTATGATGTGGCAAGGGGGTCTTGCTGATGTCCAAGACTTTTATGCCGAGTAAAGAAACAATGTCCTCCAATGTGCGGAAGTAGAAGACTTGGATTGAAACTTTTAATTCAAAAAGACTATCAAGTACAAGTATGGTATAGGGAAACAACATAAAGACAAAGCTCAACTCAATAATCTAACACAACCTGCCCCATCGAAGGGCGCAACAGCTTGTTAGGCCGTCAAGGCTGTCGTTGCAAGGCTCTCAGCATGGTCACTGTACTTTCACATGAGATGGCCTACACGTTGTCGAGGTTGCCTCCTCTCTTTACTAATACCCACTACCACACTTATTGGGTTGTCAGAGGACATCTGACCCTCATTGCCAAGCTAGCTGAGTGCTACAAGGCTTACTACATTGCAGATGGGAACTCCAACAAGATACAAGGCTTGTAGACCCACTTAACGAGGCTGAAAGGGCACTATCAAAAACACTATGTCGAAAGAAGGAGACTCCAACACAGTTTGACTGTCCAGACGAAAACAACTCTGTAAGGCAGAGCTGAGGTTAGACACTACCCATGGGCTCTCACGCCTGGACACAACTCCTGGCCCAAAAATGGGCTACGTCAAGTAAGACAACTCAAGCTAGGCAGCTTGAGTCTTGAAAGTAGTCTGGCCACCACCACGAGGTAGGCAGGCCTTCAAGTAGTCAGGGGCATCCTCTTGCCCCGTCCAGGAGACTGTTGCCAAGCTTACTTGGATTCTGAGATAAGAGCAACAATAGAGTCTTGGTCTGAGGCATTTTCGAGCAAAGATGGACTACTCGTCTTGGTTATTAGAGTTACTATTTGAGTTTCTTGCTGAGTTATCAGAGGTACTAGACCGAATGAGTCCATTCTGCTTTTATACTAGGATCCTAGCAAGTCGACGAGCTACTCTTTGCCCAAAAGAAACTTCTTGTTGTAAGGTTGTGGCTTCCTCCACAAGGAATCTTCCAAGTGCAAGGCACGCAGCTTCCTCCTTAAATAAGCTTCCTAAAGGTAAGCACTTTGGCAGTGGACCAAGCTGCTGAGTCGTGCATGTTACCGTTGATGCAGGGCGGTCCCCACTCTTTGCTTTGCATGCAGCTGTTGAGTTGTGCATGTAGTAGCTGGTGTAACTACTAAGTCTTGCATGTGGTATTTTATGCAATGTTGATTTTTGCATGCACCTTCAGATTAAGAGTGGTCCTTGCTCTAGATTTTCGCTTATAGATGCTCATGCAAGCGGTCCCAAGAGTCCAGTTAGGTGTAGTCCCACCGAGACTGGTCTTGGTCAAGTACCCAACATTGCTTGCTTGCACTACGCAACTCCTCACCGAGCTTGGCAAGCAATCATGCACAACCCTGTTGTGCATGTAGTAAAAACATCTAGGATCCTTTCCCCCAGTAGACTTGGATACCAAAGTTAAATCCGGCATGTACATCAGAAATTCCAGGCTAAGCCGTACCCAGGTATTTACGCAAATCCGTCACTTCATGAATAGACCTCCAATTGTCAATCCAACATTGCCATGTCAAAGTTGTTACTCAGCGTAGTTATCTGTCACATCAAGAATGATGATGACGAGTTTTGCAAGTCCAAATTCCTTTTTCTCGAAATCATTTCAAGAAATTGTTTCCAACTTAATTCAAACCAAATTCTACATTATGTGTCTTTTTCCTTCTTATGGACAAGACATTATCCGTTAGTCTGCAAACCAAAATGAAATATTTTAAAAACCCATCTACATTATTCATAGTTTGATACACTTCATTCCTTCCACTATGAATAATACCTTCCTCGTACATCTTTTTGTGAAAGATTAGTGCTTGATTCTGTTTTCTTAGTTGAAAACCCATGAAAGAGATTACCTTTCCTCAGATAATTTCCCAAAATATCCTCCAAAAGGTTTAATTAAAGGTAACCAATTTTGTGCAACTTTATTTATTTCACCATTTGTATATTACACCATATCTTAAAAACACCATCCCTTGGTTTTTGCAAAGCAGAAATAATGATCATTACCATACGTTTGGAAACATTGTTGATGTTTTTTCATATTAAACTAATCCCACATGCTAAACTTCTATATTAAATACCAATAGGACACTCATTGTCTACATAATGTCCAAATATGAAAGAGGTAAGACAAACTTCAAACTTTAAACAAAACAAAAAACAAACTTCATCCTTACAGGTGTTTCTATTTTGATTAAATTCCCCCTCCCCTTCGTTAAAAGCACAAAACAAGCAAATTAAAAACTATCCATGTGAAAACCATTCAATTCCACAAATACACTTGGAAATACTCCTTCTACATGATATCGTATTAACAATAAAAATAATACAACCTCAAAAAATTTTTTACGTGCATAAACCATAAGTTACACATACATCCTTCTCAATTTGAAAAACGTATTTATGAACACAATAATATATTTCAAACTACCTTGGTGTACCTCAAACAAATTCCAATATTCCCATGATACTTTATAGCTAGGTTTACATTGGTAATTACAGGCGTACATGGCCAAAAGCATGGTTACAGAATACTTGATTTGTCCTCCTAGGGAAAATTCCCATCATTCACCATGTTTTCTTAGGCTGTTTAGAAACCATAGATTACATAAACCTGTATCATCATATCGAAGAAAGCAATTAAGATACTAGTGAAGAAATCATAAATCCTTAAGGGAATCTCGTATGATTTCTTATATCATCATTTATGTATGACATGTTACTCCAACTATCAAAATAACCCTTTAAAGTACCTAGAACATGAGTATCCCTTCTTTGAAGGCATGCATGTTCATTCAAGGAACCGTCCTCAGTGAGACCATGGAAAAAACATATTTTTTTTAATGCAAATCATGGCATGAAATATTTATTCCCTATATATTTGTTGCCTCGTAGGTGCTACTCTCTATCATTAGCCGGTGATGTGTTAGCTCTCATCACGGTTTTCTCAGTAGACATGAATGTTTTATGATTTGTATGCACATATTATGAACCAAAATGGCATGTCCTACGTTTTCGGTATCATTATTTTGGTTTTGTATATTGATGCACATACAAGATGTTACAATAAAGAATGATACAAGTGGGACCATTTTAATTATATGATTCCCATTTGAATACATTATCTCATGTTAGAATCGCGATATAGTTTTACTTCATGAACACTCTTTAAAGAATTCTTTGCCATAAGATGTTTTTTTGACAAGATACGTGTGTGTGAATTATTAAACGAATTCGCACAGGGTTTTTTCATGCAATAACAGAGGAAAATTGAATAATTTTAAAACTTAACATTTATTCCTTGCACTTATTACGTTTTATCCACTTACTTATCTTGATTGTGTTTTTTAAGCATTTAGCCACCTATGATGCCTCAATTCTAGAGACATAAGGAGTAATGATGCATGTCCATTGATCATGATTCAATTTATTAAACATAATTGGTTCGTATTTCTTATGTATTGTTTGATTCTACGTGTACACCTCGTGGTTTCAATTGAATTAAATAAGAATAATATGAGTCATGATCATTCAAGGTTTATCTTTTTCACTACAGGTATATCAAATTCATGGATAATATCAATGATTTTTCCTATTGTGCTTTCTGAATACGGAAATCCTTCACTGAATTGACGTATTAGTAAAACAAGAATTTATATTCAAAACCCAAGAAATAAAATTATATTGTTTTCTCCATAATTAATAGGATTGAGTTCATTATTCGTCTTATTGTCAAAATTAATTTTCATATTCCCTGATTTATTCAATTGTATTGACATAAGACCTTTAAAACATTGGGAGGAGTGCCATGTCAATAGGAGCATAGTATTTGAACAAAATGTCACAAATTTCTGATTACCAATAGTACTCTTGATGGTACCATTATAAACTAAGACCAATGTTGTGAGATAGCTAACTGGTGTTTTTCTTCCCAAAACGTGGCTTGCACATCCGTGCACACACAAACACACACACGCGCGTGCATGCACACACACACACACACACATACACACACACACACACCACACACACACACACACACACACACACACACACACACACACACACACACACACACACACACACACACACACACGCGCGCGCGTGCATTTGTGTTCCCTTGTATGTATGCGCGCGTTTTCCTGCGCTTGTTAAAATTCAATCTAGTTGGCGATTTCTTCTCAGGTACGGCGAAGGTAGGCTTCTCCACGGGAAAATTGTTCCGCTTTGGCGAAACGATTTTCGTTCTGCTTCGGCTGTTTGGCAGTGTCGTTCAAGCAGTACTTGCTTTGTACTTATAACGACTGTTGTCGCCGGGTGGCCGATCGCATCCCCCTCTCGCCAACGCAATCTACCTGCCCGGACCTTAGGGGTCGTTTGGATGTCACCACATTTCCCCCGCGACTCGGTTTTTGGTGGGCACACAATGACGTGGCACTGTTCACCAAGAGTGGTTGTGTGGTCTAGTGAGCCTGCAATCTCTCCATGGATGCGGATTCATTTTTACTCGTTCGTGCGTCGAGCGGTCCATTTCATTACGCGAACTTGTTCTGAAGTCATAGTTCGGTCGTCGGGTGAGCATTAGCGAAGTAGACGTGGCCACAAGCTAAGCCCATGAGAAACCTCGCTCCAAAATATCTTCTGTGTGGTCGTCTGGCTAACCAAACATCCATTTGGGTTCCTTGACCGTTTTTGTGACCACTCAGAGGCCGTGTGGTGCTATCCTAACGACCCCTTAAAGTAGCGACTGCTACATTGCAGGATGCCATGGTTGAAGGGCAAGAGTAGAGGCCACGTCACCATGTACCCCGCAACACGACGACGACGCCGATGACGACGACGGCGACACCGCTGTCAGGAAGAAAGGAACATTTGTCGTCGGAATGAGATGAGGGCCAAGGAGTTCGAAGACTGAGATACTAAGGGGCTGTCTTTTCGTTTTCCACATGGCTGGCAGCGCTGGAACGCGAGAATAACCTCTGACAATTTCCTTTACCCCACTGAGGACGTCGTACAATGGCCCGCCAGATTCTCACTACGAGGAAATGTAGTGAGAACTTCACCAACCACAGGGTTATTCAGACTATTAGAACCATCATCGTACCAGCCGATCAGGGATTTAACTCGCGTTTCGGGTTGGGCGAGGAGATTCCCTCTCTCCTGCGTTGCCAGTTGCCGAACGAAAAGCCTTGCTAGAGCACTCGACCATCGCACTCCGAATGACGCACAGCTGCTAGCAGGGCCTGTGAACGTGCGAAGACTGACAAATCTTGCCACGAAACAACCTCCTCAACAGAGGATGTTTCCGCTCTCACATTTAAATGAAGGATTCTAACATTTACACTTTGGATGCAGTTGGGAAAGACAACAACCCACAAAAACTGATTCCGACTACTTCACCTCAACTGTATACCAACACAGCCTTAAGCGATTAGACAAACAGACACTACCCTGAACGGAATGTTGAAAAGATGCGTATTAAGGCGAGCAGGCGCTTTCCAGGTGTCTGGACGCGGATCCCAAGGGGAACAACGCAGAGGCTTGACCAGAAAAAACGGCATAACAATTGGAAAGCTGTCAGCTTCTAGTATCTGCTCTCGAAATTCGCCCTTTAACCTAACAATCAAACAAATCGAGAGAAGTCTCCAGAACATTCAGAATCAACCTTGCTGAGACACCCCAAGAAAAAAGGCATAAAGAGCATACTGCAATGAGATCATTTACTGATAAGCAAAACAAACATTCACTTCACCATTTTCATTGAACCCAAAACACTCATCTAGGTACCCTACTACTTTTTTTCGCCCTTTTAATTAATTAACGTAATGTACTCATGATTCACCCTCTTTTTTACTTGATAAATGGTCTTCGTTTTGGGACGAAATGGATCTCTAGAGTTGTTTTGAATTCGTCCTGTAGGAATAAGTAATTTCCTGAGAGAGCGATCTCAACTCTCGTCAAGTGACGGTTCTCGTACATTCAAAACTCTAAATCCGTGAACGGAATGTACATAGCGGTCGTATGTCGCGCGTCGATCGTAGGTGTTTTGTTTTTGTCGTTGGTTTAGCCATGTCACGGTTAGGGGGTAGAGCCGCGACACGGTAGCTGTCTCATGCAGCCCATAGGAGGTCCGGCAGCCTCGATGATGTAGTGCAAGATTTCGTCTCTATCTAGTCGACGAACAACATGGCGACCCTCAAGGCTTTCTTCGGCAAAGTGATCCCAGAAGAGCATCGTGAGCGCGTCGCATGTGCGTTGGCAGCTCAAAACCCCGCTACACAATATAGGACACGCCGTGGTCCATGAAGGCAAAGGAAGCACGTCATGGTGCTTCCCCCATCCGTTGCACCCTCCGTGTCCAACATGCCTACAACCACGGGCATACCCCATGGCGATCCTCATGAAAGCGCCCATGAGCGTCTCCCTCACCACAAGGGAAGACGCCTAATCTTTTCTGATCCTGAGTCTTACGTAGACGATTCTGACGATGCACGAAGCGATGACAGCGATGAAGCTAAACCATGGAACAACGTAGATGACAATGCAAGAGCAGCAGCTGACGTGGTAGACCCTCGAGTCAAGATGTTAACCATGTTCGAGACGATCGTTGAGACGCGGTTGAGCGCGTCGTCGTGCAAGCGCTCATGGAGGAACTCGCTGACAACTGTGTCATAGATGCAGTCGCCATTGTTGCTAACGGCATCAACAACGTCCTCGAACTCCCCCCAGCACCTCCTACACCATCCCCATCATCAAGCACGGAGTCAACCAGAAAGCGCAAGAAGTATATGGAATGGTATGGACATGGACACGTGCCCATGATCCATGCTTCTGTCATTTGGTGTGGTAGCATTGTCAAGGCGATTCACCACCTCTGCCAACACTACCACCTGCCGGACCAGCCATCGATCTAAAAGAATCTGGCTCCGTCGACCATTCGTGGATGGTACGAGCATAGGACTCAATGTCTACAATCCATCTACATGCAAGCGCTCTCAAGTTCTCCATCAGTTTGCATCAAAGAATCTACAAATATGACGGCAAGGGTGTAGGGGAGCATCGGGCGTTGATCCTACTTCCTTGAGCACCCGGAGCTGAGGAACGAGATTACCCGCGCGCTCTCGTGAGGCCGGCACATTACTATGGAGCATCACCATCTGCAACAAGGTGCATGGCATCCTGAAAGAGCATGGCATCCTCCAAATCGACGGCTGTAACATCGAAAATCTATTCTACCACAACTGGTGTCAGAAGTTTGTCGTCGATGAGCTCGAGTGGTGATGGCATTGCGGTACGACGAAGTCGTAGAATTTTCCAATCGACAGGGAAGTGTGTGCCAAATTCATGTTCAGGCGCGCGACATTTCACATCAACCTCAACAAGATCGACAACTTCTTTGTGGTGAACGCGGATCATACATGAGTCCAGCTCGTCCTGGCCCATTGGTACACTTACGCTCCCATGGGGTCAGCGGAGGTCAAAGTGTCCGGGAAGGAGGACAAGCGCCAAGTGACGGTGGTTGTTGCTTCTTTCCTCGATGGTGGATAGAGAAAACTAACGTGTGTCACCCACGTGGCAAGAACTCGGACTTCTCCCACAAGAACCTCCGGTAGCACTTCACGCACACCCCAAACCAGTGGGCCAGCGTGGAGACCACCAGAAGTGGTTCTCCATGATACTAAAGGTCTATTTCATGGAAAAGTGTAAGGAACAGTGGTTGTCGACTGAGCATGCATGCATCCTTGTCCTTGACGCATGGCGCCCGCACGCCTCAGAGTCGTTCAAGGCGTCGGTTGCCGAGTGATTCCCATGGGCCATCTTGGTCTACATCCCCATCGAATGTACCTCGAAGCGGCAGTCGGTAGATGCTGCACTCTAACGTCCATTCAAAGCCGAGGTCTCCACCGCGTACAGTTCATGGGTGGGTGAACGCCTCACTGACAGCAACATAGTGAATTGAGGCGGGTGTCCAATGGATGATGTGCGGGTAAGGTCACATGCACGTGAATAGTGAGCTAGTCTGGAATGCATGGAGAGCTAGAGGATTCCCCAAGGTCTACGACCCAGATTTCCAATCCGTAGCTATGAAGGATTACCTTAGCGTAATGTTTGAGCCTGACATGCAGGGGTACCAGGACTAAGACATTCTTGTGTGACCGGTCAGTTCTTGTTCTGCCAATGTCTATGTCTACTATCTATTTCTCATCAAGAAGAATTGTCTCTTAACATGCTCCACACCCGTGCGCACGATCTCACGACCAACCACCAAGTAGACTTCACGACAAGCGGAGCACAATCAGTAGACATTGCCAAAACGCCAAAACAAAGTGCCCAAACAGCGATCACCATGTGTAGAATGACCACTAAAAAAACTTTACCGACCTCAAATGACCAATTATTAAATGGTATTCATTTTAAGCCCAATGAATTTGAACTAGTAGACAAATAAATGAGTTTGTCGTCCCTTCATAAGTATTTAATCCCAAAGTAAACAAGCAGTAGGGTGATTCTTGTGCCATGTCTTGTTCACTCAATAGAATATAGATGATGAAGAGGTAGTTATAAAAGAGAAAAAAATGGAAGGAAATGGACATTTGCACATTATTAGAATGAGCATATCTACTTTCATACATATTTACCACAACTTTCAGGCACACACATAAAATTGTGAAAATAGTGAGAGATGTACATCATAATTTATGCATGAGTGGCATATGCAACGTGTCGTGTGTGGTCATCACAAGAATTTCAAAGATTCATTCCAAGGATTTGAATAATATTCCAGTGCTTTTGTACTCTAATATCTGATGATCTCACCAAAGTTTTCTAAGAAAACTAAAACTATTATTTAAAACAATCGCCCATATGGTCATTTTAACTTTACCCAAAAGTTTGAAAATGGAAGTCATGAAAGCTCACAAAATGGACAATCTTCCCAAACAACAAAGGGATTGAAAAAAAAACCAAACCTTTGCTACACAATAAGCCAAGAAATTGAGGAAACAAATTAAAGAATATAAAGATGCAGGACTAAAGGATGATAAAAGTAACAATTTCTTCGGTTTTTGTCCATAATTCTTCACATGTTACAAGATTTAGGCTGCTTTTGGTTAGAATAATAAAAGACTTGGTGATCATAAATCGCATCAATGGTATGCGCCTTGTCGCCTCCATTTCACTTTCATTTAATAATTTCTCTTTTATCCTCATTATTTTTCATAGAAATCATACTTTTTTACGAATTAGGTAACCCCTTTTTCTCACACACATGGTTCCAAGGGTACCCTAGTGCAAAGGAAAATCTTGCTGTAGGTGTGCAAGCGCTTGAGCCTTCTTAACTGAAAGAATGGGAGTAATGAAAATGCTTTGAAGACAGGGAGGCTGGGCACTATGTCATTATCTTCTAATGGTGAATTGGCCATGTTCTATGGTTTTTGGTTTCATGGAATGCCATTGGTAGAATTTGGTGTTAGCAAAGACGAGCAAGTGTAGCCGGCGGGCCGGTTTGGCCCTCCCACCTTGTAGTAGCAAATGGGTAGTTTGCAGCCACCCCTTGCTAATGCGAGGGCTGGCTGGTGGCCAGCCATGCGCACGCCGCCAGCCGGCTGGCGGTCGGCTGATTGGGTGGCCAGCGGCCGGTCAAATGACCGGAAGGCCAACTACCGGCAAACTGCCAGCCGCCGATCGAGCTTATGGCTCAATCGGTGGCCGAGAGGTTAGGAGGGCCTCCAGGGCTAGGCTCATGGCCTCATGCCTTAGCCCTCGCTGGCCCTCCTTGCCAGCAAGAGCAAGCAAGGATGAGGGATAGGCACAAGCAAGAGTGACATGAAAAAAATCAAAGTGTTGGCGCAAAATCACCAATCCTCTTCCGCACACGACGATTCTGTATAGACATGTCAAAATTAAAACACACGTTCATTTAGGTGAAGCTTCAAGTGTCAAAACGAAAAAATCGTGTGGACTCACGAGTTTGAGGTAATATCCCCCTAGTTTTGAATCCAGAAAAATGAAGGGAGGGAAAAACAAAAAATGGCCCTTCATAAACTTGAAATGTTCACGTCTTGCTACACGAGTTGTTAATGAAAATTGCCCCCAACAGTGACACAGAGGGGAAAATCCCGCAAGCGAGCTCTGGATGCCATTCTGCAAATTCTGGCAATGACCTCAATGTAAGAGCTAGAGACATGACCCGTTCCAATGATTTCAAAGCCAAACAAACCTCGCAACTAACCATGCGACGGTTCCCACATTTAACAAACCGAAGTTGTAGATGGCTAGGCGAGTCGATCTTAGCCCTCAGAATAGAATGATTGGCCTCAGCGGCTCAACCAGCGGGTAAAAATCAACGGGGTGGGCGTCGAAGCGCAGCCCACTGACCAACGTATTGTCGTGAGGCATGATGATGCAGGATATTTCCCTACTATGCTAATGTCATTCGATGAACTTGGACAGTCCATCCTCTGCACTACAGCTAAGTGCTAACCAATCATCTAAAGGGAAAATCCTCACCCAGTAGATGTTTATATTTAAATTAATACACAACTTGCCCTCATTACCTTTTTGGTTGCATAAATACCATTTAGTATGATATGGCATGTTCTACCCAAGGGATAAAGACCTATTTTGTAACACGACTAGGTCGCCATGTTACATTCCTCTCCCTTAAGCTACAAACCATCCTTGGTTAGTAAAGGGAAGAGTTTCACTCGTCAAACTTGTCAAAAGTATAGGACCAAGGTGAGGACAGGACATTATGTGCACAAGTGAGAGAGACGTTGAGCCACTTGGCAGAAATGAATAAAAGAGTTCTTATCTTGTTTCATGACAATGGGTGCCTAGAATTAATACCTAAGGACCAAGCACTGCCAACAACCAAGCTGTGTGGCTGGTCTCTTGGCATCTAGGCTAGAGGGTAGGTACCCTGTGACAAACATTTTCCATCAGTGGCCACCTCATACTACCTCAGGCTGCCTCTAGCCACTCCGGTCCTTCTCTAGCCACTCCTGGCCACTCCTGGCCACTCCTTGCCTTCTCTAGCCACTCCTGGCCACTCTTGGCCACTCCTGGCCAATCTTAGCCGTTCCTAACCACTCCTGGCCACTCCTCGCCACTCTTGGCCACTTGTAGTTACTCCAGGCCACTTGTAACTCCACTTGGGCCACATGTGGTTACTCCTGGCAACAGCTAGTAGTCACTTAAGACTAACCCACATCAAGTCCATCTCCTTGCGCCAAACCAATCTAAGGCCAATTGTATCAACACCCCCACTAGCCGCTGGTGGTTGGTGCAAGAAGGCTAAGAAGTCGGAGACGCTCACGAAGGTACTCAAACCGCTCTTGAGGGAGCGGCTTTGTGAACATGTCACTGACATTCTCTACACTTGGAACATACCTGACCTCTACAACCCCATTCTCCATTAGGTCTCGGATGAAGTGATACGTTGTCTCAATGTGCTTTGTACACGCATGAAAGACTGGGTTCTTGGTGAGGTGGATGGAGGACTGATTGTCACACCAAAGAGGGGTTGTAATCATTTATGGCAAGTTGAGCTCGCCCAAGAGTCTTCTTAGCCAGATGGCCTCTTTCCCCGCCTCTGTGCCCGCATAATACTCAGCTTCTTTTGTGGACAGAGCCACACAGTGGGAGCATTTGGAGCTCCAACTCACCACGCCTTTGCCGAGCATGAAGCAATAGCCAAGGGTAGAGCTTTGGTTATCAACATCATCAGCCCATGATGCATCATAGAGACCAACAAGGGTGAGAGGGTTGGAGCCACCGAGGAGAAGACCAAGAGATTTTGTGCCCTAGTGGTGAGTTATGGTTCATCACCCTACATTCATACACTCGACAATTGGTGTATCGAAAAGTGTATTCTTTTGTGCAAATATTTTTCAGATATAATTAGCATCAATACATGTCACTTAAGCCAAGATGTACACTCCTTATATAATTTGTTACTTATCATGGATTATGTGTACTATGTACTAGTTTTTGTTAGAAGTCCATGTTCACAAATATGTTCACTTCCCAATACACTTGTCAATACACTGTTTTAGGGATAAGGTGATTGGTAATTTACGCGGTCAGGACCTGTGGAGGGTGAGAGGGATGTAGGCATGGTATGTTTTTCTATTGTAGGGGTCGCCATTGTTTTGCAAGCGACCATGTTGAACCTGGCCAAAACCTGTGATACGTATGGCCCTTGGCGGAGAGTGATTATGCGCTTTGTCTTGTCTCGGATAACATGCAAGCCCAAGTAGAACTCAAGCTCCCCATGATCTTTCATGGCAAACTGTTGGTGCATCTCTCGCTTGAAGGTGTCGAGCTCAGCCATTAACGCTATCGCTAAGACCAAGTCATCCATGTACACCAACACCATGAACAATTGTCCATCAAGGTATCGCAAATAGACTCGTGTCTACTTCGCTGGTACGGAATCCAAGTGCATAGAGTGCTTGCACAAGCCCCCCATACCATGCACGCCTTACCTGGTTCAGACCGTACAATGCTTTGTGGAGACGCCAGACGTAGTTAGGCTGTGATGCATCCTCAAACGCTTGCGCTTGTGAAATTTACACTTCTTTGTCAAGCAGACCGTGAAGGAAGGCAGAGGTGACATCTATTTGGTAAAGCTACAGGTTGGCTAAGGCTGTGATGGACAGGACGACATGCAAGGTGGTGAAATTTGCCACAAGAGAAAATTTCTGGTGATAGTCGACACCATGCTCTTAAGCAAACCCTTAGGAAATCAGCCTGGCTTTGTAGCGCTCCACCCTCCTATTTACACCATGCTTGATTGCGTAGACCCATTTGCACCAGACAGCCTTGTAACCTTGTGGCAACGGAACGAGTGTGTAGGTTTGAGTGGATTCGAGGGCTCGCATATCTGTTTTCATTGCTGCCTCCCAACAGTCCGCATGCTTACACGATTGGGCGGCTTGCAAAGGCCAAGGAATCACCTTAGTACCAAAAACATTGCTTGTTCATGTTGTTCATGGTCAACAATTGGCGGCGTGCAACTTACACGTAGGGAGATCTGACGGGCTCATGTTTGTCCTCTTTGGCTTCAGCTTGTGGTTCGCCCTCTTGTGCCTTGTACACTATCGATAGGGGGCTACCAACAGTTTCAGGCATGGCACGGTTGACGGGTTGGCATACCGCTGAAGGGGTTTCTTCTTGCTACTGTCCTAGTCCCTCATCTTCTGCTCTAGTGACTCTAAGAGAGGCTCCTGACAGTGATGTACTAGTTTCTTGGAAGTGTGAGCAACCACTTGTGCTCTCTCCACCACCATTGTCAATGTAAGAAGACGTGGGTGTTGCTGATTCTACCTGTGCTGATGATGTTGGATCTCGCTGTTGGAGAATGATGAGGTTGCTTGGAGGTTTAGGTGCTAAACCTAAAAAACCATAGACACATTCGTCAATGTTTTCCTCTCACGTGATGATGAACTTGTTCGTCACAGGATTCAACAGCCGGCAAGCCTTGGTCCCCGGCTGAATTCCAAGCTAAATGCATCACATACTCTGTGGGAGAGGCTTCAATGTGCGCGTGCTCTCAAAAAACCCTAGCAAAAGTAAGGCACCCAAATACCTTTACCATAGTCAGATCCGGAGTACTATTGTTCCACGAAGCAAACATGATCTTTCCTCAAAGTTCTTGTGAGGGGCACCTGTTCCTCACATACACCGCGTGTAGCAGCGCCTCCCCCCAACATTCTAGTGGCAACAGCCACTCATGTAGCATGCAACAAACCATTTCAAGCAAGGCTGTGTTGGCACGTTCAGCCACCCCATTTTGTTGCAGGGTGTAGGGGGCCGAACATTGATGTAGAATGCCTTTGCTGCTAAGGAAGGTCTTCATCTTCTCATTCACGAACTCCCCACCACCGTTCGTGCGAATTGCTTGAAGAGGTCGTCTAAACAGGTTCTTGCATTAAGCAAAAAACTCCTTGAAGTGCTGGAAGAAATCCGCCTCAGTATTGAGCATGAAATCTCTCACATGCCATGAGAAATCATCCACGACAATGAGAGCATACGAAAAGCCCCCTTTGGATTGCTTACATAATGGAACGGCTACATCCATGTGGACGAGTTGGAGTAGCCTGCTTGATTAGGTGTTGATCTTTGAAAAAGGCATGCGATGATGCTTGCCCTCAAGACAAGTATGGCATGGGTTTATAGGAGTGTTGATCCCTCGTAGCTACATCCTTGTGGTTGCTTACGCGAGGTGAAGGATGGCTTTGTGGTCAAGGTGACCGAGTCGACGCTGCCAAAGGTCTCATGTCTCTTGTGTAGGCTTTTCTTGAGGGAGGACAGTGTCTCTTGTACAAGGTTGGGTAGCACCTACAGCATGAATCAATCCCACAATGTCAACACTATCAACTGGACAACCAGGTGGGGTCTCGAGCTGTCTCTCCCCACTGGGTATTACATGCACACTAGTTCTTGGAGGATCAAAGACCCACAAATTCTTGTCATGTGTTCCGATTACAACCACCTGATCGGTCTTGTTCCAAATGGTGAATTTCCTCTTACGGAGGAGAATGGTGTGCCCCTCTTTGTCAAGGCCAGAGGCGGAGATGAGGTCGTGGGAACTCTTGGGTATATGAAGTGCCCTGTTGAGGATGAGTACCACACAACGATTGCAGGTTTACTATTTCGCTGCCTTGAATTGTCGGAGTGATGTTTGGAATGAAGCCAGATACTTTTCTTGAAGATGCATCTATCTCGTACGTTGAGAACGCATCGAGAGACGGGGAGATATGTGATGTGCATCCGGTGTCTAGCACATCTTTCTTCTCCTTGGCGGATGAGGGAGTTGGACTTGCACCAGTGTAAGCCATGAAACAAAATGTTCCTCAAATGTCTCTTTCACCATTCGATTCTACGATCCCTTCACTATCGGAGTTGGACTCCAGTTCACCCTTTGAGGAAGGGGGTTCACACTTGTTGTGGCCATGAGTCTTATACCACTCGGCTTCACGCTTGCAAAGCACTTATCACTTGTGTGCCCTTTGATGCTGCAAAAGGAACACTTGGTCCTTAGCACGGCTGTTGTGGAGTCTTTTCCCTTGTTGGAGGAGACCATGCTTGAACCCTGAGGAGTTATGGAGGTGGGTTTGCCCCCACGAAATTTGGAGGCAATGAAGGCAGAAGCTTCCTATTTGCAGTTGATTTCCTTCTCTACTTCCATTAGACACCCCACAATATAGTCAAACGTGAGGTCTTTGTTGAGATGCCGGAGGTTGAGCTTGAACACATCCCACTCGAATGGCAGGCCATTGAGCATGTTGAGAGAGGAAAATACTTCAGCCTTGTGAATCTCATCACCATCGATGGCCATCAGTCGTGCTCTCAATGCATGCAATGTAGGCAACCATGTCTTCTTGAGGGGTATAGTGCAGAGTGAAAATGCGGCCAAGGAGGACAAAAGCACCATTAGACGAAGCTTTGATGTGTGCTGTCTTGACTTTGTCCCACATTGCCTTCACGAGATCGCATTTGTCCCAGATGTCGGACCACTTGGAGTCAAAAGCCCTTTCAATCAGAAACATAGCCTTGTTCTGATTTTCTTCCCATGCCATACGAGTTTCCTTGTTAGTTGTGGAAGGTAGTTTGGTGACCTCTCCAGTGACGTGGCCCCACACCTTGACATTGGCGAGGGCAAAGTGAAGGTAGCGTGCCAATGAGTCATAGTTGGCACCGTTGAAGATAGGGATAGAGGGCATTGCTTCAGTGGTAGCCATGGCAAGCAACCAATCTGTTCAGGAAGAATGGCCAGAGGTGAGCCAACGAGGACCCTCTCCCTCCTAGAGGAGGTATCACAATGCGCACAAAGCACACTCTCTTATGGCTCTGGTACCATGTAGAAAGTGTAGGACCAAGGTAAAGACCTATTTTGTACCACGACTAGGTCGCCGTGTCACATTCCTCTCCCTTAAGCTATAAACCATCCTTGGTTTGTAAAGGGAAGAGGTTCACTCCTCAAACTTGTAGAAAGTGTAGGACCAAGGTGAGGACAGGGCCTTATGTACACAAGTGAGAGAGACATTGAGCCACATGGCAGAAATGAAGACAAGTGTAGTTGTTATCTTGTTCCATGATAGTGGGATCCTTTACTATATACCAGAGGCTACCTCAGGCAGCCTCTGGCCACTCTTGGCCTTCTCTAGCCACTCGTGGCCACTCCTGGCCACTCATAGCCTTCTCTAGCCACTCCTGGCCTTCTCTAGCCATTCCTGGCCACTCCTAGCCACTCCTTGCCACTCATTCCTACCTGTAGTTACTCCAAGCCACTTATGGCTCCACCTGAGCCACCTGTGGTTTCTCCAGTGAACAGCCCGTAGTCTCCTGAGATCCAAAACGTATTGTACTCTCCAGGAGCAGAAACCCAGGCCCTCAACATCAGATGTCTGCATATTAGAACCAACCCACATCAAGTCTATCTCCTTGATCCAGCCCAATTCAACACCAATTATACCAAAAAAAATATCCATGTAGGAAAAGTATATAGATCAAGTGAAACATCAGGATGACGCTTGTATCCATAAGAAGATATGTGAGACATGCTATACAAATTGCATTTTCCAATGCATGTATCCATGTTATATGCTCATCTTTCCTCGTGATGCAAGTATCCTTGAGCATGTATCAGCTTCATACCAAAGCAAGACATTCCATCACGCGGGCCCACAAGAGGGTCCATGTACATGTGGCTTTAAAACTTAAAGATTCAACAAAGCTTCGTGCATCAATTTTGTTGAGGCATTGCTCATCAAATGTTGACACAACGACAACATCATCCATGCTTGAGCATGGGATTTGATCCTGGATATTAAAGAGAAAACTGTGAGATAGAAAACAAAATTCCTGGTGGGTTTTGGGTGTTCATCCTTAGAATTACAACAACGTGTCCTCCTCCTTTTGTTGAGGATAGTCCTCATGATAAGTGCCTGGGAATATAGTTGTCAAGCTATAATAATGTGCTATTGTTCTCTTTGTGGGGCTTACGTCAGGGTGGCACCCCCAAGGGCTTGGTCTATCAAACTCAACCTCATCCTTCGCCAGGGATTCAACTAAGGAGACCAGAGGGAAATTTTGCATGTGTTCAGGTCCACATGTGGCTATCTTAGCCATTTCAGTTTGGTTGTTTGCAAAACCATTCCAAATTGAGCCCTTGGCCTGAAAATTGACATGGTGGCCGGTGTCAGTGCCATGTTACACGTGTAATCATTTCATGTGACAATGCTTAAGAACTTACTAAACATTGCAGACCACGCGGTCTTACCTTTTCTATGGGATATTACCAAGCTTGTTCGATATGAAACATGATGTTTTCACAGCAAAGGTCTCCCAGCACATGTGTCTACCATACTATGATGAAAGATGAGGCTCATTTGGTAGCACGGAGACCTAGACAGAAGGCACCTGAAACCTGACGTCCCCGCACTCAAAGAACAAGTGGGTTCCATTGGATGCCTTGTAGTCTGAGACTTTCCACCATGTGGAGATGATCCCGGGTAGTGTGATGTGCTTAGACATACAACTCATGTTCTTAGACTAAAACGATGTTCAATGCACATTGTAAAGGTGCCAAGTGCACAGTATTTGGTAACGCGGTGGGTGAGACCCGAAAACCTAACATTATGACTATTATAAGAATGGATAACAAAAGGCCACCTGTATTTTTATAGTTGTCCTTTGCACAAGTACTTCTTAATTACCTGAACACATTAGTAACATGATTGAAGGTGTAGAATGGGTCATTCCCGTGAAATTTGGGAGCTTCGAGCATTTAGGGTTAATTGACATAAATTCATGCACTCGAGTTCGAGTGCATCGGCCAAAAACGCCGCGTCGGAAGGTTCTTTCCGACTTCGCCCTCGATTTCAGCGAAGACCCCTCTTTCGCCGAAATCGAGGGTGAAGTCCGAAAAGTCTGACATCGGCTTCGCCGATGTCAGAACGGTGGTTGTCGCTCGATCGCGAGGTCGCGATCGAGCGACGACCCCTTTTTTTTGCGTCAGACATGCAAACCCTATCGTACGATNTTCATTTTTTTTCCTACCACGCAAATCCACGTTCAACCCATAGTTTGAAGCCCAAACGTCGAGCAAACCCATCCCCGAATTACATTCGGGGGTTTGGGGTTTTATTTTCGCGCGGGCATCTGCTGGGCCCCGCGGTAGCGGGGCCCAACAAATTCCCTTCCATCGCAGGGGGAGTCTCGGACCCCCCATCCAACCTACCCGCAAACCCCCCTCGAACAGTCACAAACCCCTCGCTCAAGGGGTTTGTGACTGTTTGACGACTTCGCTGGCGAAGCTCCACCTTCGACGTCGCAGAGCCGGGCGAAGTCCGATTTCGCCCCCCGAAGTCGGACTTCCGACCCAAAATCGTGCACTGATCTGCGAGTGCACGATTTTGGGTCGATTAACTCAATCTCGCTTCGAGTGTGATCACACAAGGAAGGTGATCAATTTCAGATAACTCTAGAAATTTCATCCAACTTTAACTTGTCCTTGATTCATCCCATACTTGCTGGAGAGACAATCTATTAGGATGTTGTGTACCTTAGCATGGTTTTTGCTTTGCTTGTACAATACTAAGGTATGTCCAAGGTACGTTTCATTCCTTAGAAGAGCGCGTAAACATCCAAGGGTACCCTGTGCTTCGCAAAAACATCTGGGAGACATCCAAAGAACAAAATTGAAGAGCATTGGTACAAAACTACACTTCCCTTATTTATAGACCATTGATCATTGCTCATTGCCTTAGAAGGCTACATCTGGTGCTTTTATTCACCTACGTTTTCTTCAACCAGTGGTGAATATCAGAGTGTCTTATGGGTAGACCATGCCACCACGAGTTTGACAAAATATTGACATCCAATGGAAATGTCATTGGGTTGTATAGAATGATGTTATTATGTAACCATGCTTATGTTACAAGATTACGACCTCGTTCCAGTACGTAAAATCGGCACTACACCCATTGTTGAGAAGTAAACAAGGGCATCATGTATATCTTGTGGATTTTGAATAGTGATCTATAGATGAGCAACTGGCGGACTGGATTGGTAAGGAATCTAGTAGCGTACATTTGGATAAAGAGAATGTCTTTAGGATAATGACTCAAGTGTTCGTACTATGCATGACAAGATGGAGGGCTATGAGTGGTTTCAAATATGCAGTTATATTAGCTCAATGTCCATCTAAAACAATTTAGATGTTAGGTGGATGACACCATTAATAGAGGTATCATTCCAACTAATATGCAGGCAGTAGGACCATGCTACGTTTCACCTTGCCATGTTCAGTCGAGCATGGGTACCCTTAGTGCATTTCGAGTACTGACATAGAGCCATGATGGTGATTTTCCTCGCTGGTAGCACACTTTGCACATCATGTTCCCGAGCCCTGGCTGTAGCGTAGGAGATTGAGGATCATGAAGCACCTGACACGTGGATTGTTGCTCTTGATGATTCATCCAACATCAATATTGATGGCAGGGGTGCCATATGTCACGGTGTGAGTATAGACCCCTCTATCCGCTTTTCAACCATGTTGTCTCCGTGCTTGCAAATATGGTTGAGATTAAACCATGTTGACCATCATATTCCAATGTGGACTGCATCATGGTAGAAGAAACCCTCACACCGGAGACAAGATGGAAGTTGTCCTCCTCGTATCTTAAGTCATTGTGTATATGGCCATGGAGAAATTCCATGAAAAATTCAACAATGTGATCCATCCCTGCACCGTGACATGGGTCAAACAGAAAGAGAATAATAGGATATAACCATGCCTCCTTGTGCTATGTAACACCTTGCTCTAACTAAGCATGTTAAGGTGTTATGACTCGTAAGAGCATGCCAATGATTAAATCCTTTAGCATTAGCTCTCTTGACCACCTGTTTGGCCTTGTACCAACTTGGTGTTCAAAGATGATGCCTTCTCGTATACATAGGATTGAATAATGGTCAAGAAACATACCACATCTTTGATACCCCGGACAAGTGATTTGACACATTGTCAAGTATATTACATAGCCGGGTGTACCACCACTGGTACGTTAGGTAGGTTCTGGGTATATTTTGTACTTCATACATCTAGAGTAGTACACAGAAAGATCGCTAATGTACATGACTTGAACAGTGTCAAGTCATGGCATTCCTTTGGTCGTGAAGGCTATTGATTGCATGTGTCAATCATCGTGAGCTTAAAGCCTCATGGGCCCTTGTCGTGTATGTTGGAATTTTGTCATGAACAACATGACTATGGCCCATTACCTTGTCAGTACCGACATGCATTTAGCATTGTTGTTCCTCATGTTGCAGCACATGGCTTGACACGAGGAGCTTCGTGTCTTCCAATAGAAACTCAGAAAATGTCTTTTGAGGTTGCTTTAATATTATAATTCTTGCATCATGAGCCTGTCTTTGAGCACATACAGTTCACATAACCAAAGCATACACATCAAGGATGCTCGGTGCATGAGTCAACCATCATATCTTATGTGTAAGACAGCATGGATGGATGGATGCAATTTCAAAGAATCAACGCATCCATAAGTACAATTCGACATCTCCAATATTAGAGACATGTCTAGGATACAAGAAATGCCCCTAAAATTGTACCCACATGCCTCACCCTCATTCTCTAGAGGATTAACTGTCTGGTTGTTGCTGGGTGGCTTACGGTGTATGAGGCACACTATGCCAGATTTACATCCATGAATGACCGCCATCCATTGGCTATAACCTACATATGTACATGATACTTGGCCGTTGGACGTTCTGGCTAACTCTGGTAACAGTGCCACCATTATCCGGTGGATTATTTGACAACTAGGGCGCTTTCCGCCTTGCTTTGATTCCTGTTTGCCCCTTTTTCACACATAGGCTATGACTTAAGCGATTCAAGTCAGCGTTGAGGAACCATAGGTTTCTAAAAAACCATTATTCTCGTTTCATTCCCGAATCATGGCCATGGACCCAAAAGTATCAGGAAAAAGAGGTGGGTTTCGAGTTGCTTATAAAATAGGCCTTACTACCGTTTGGTCAGTGGGGTTATTTTGTAGCAATGGTCACTATAGAGCCGTTACTGCAAGCCTGCATCCACTTAGTCCTCAATGATTGAATTCCTTGTAGGCCCATAGCCGCAAAAGGTGTTTGAGCTGGGACTTAGGAAAGGACAATATTTGGATTTGCCTCTTTTGAACTCCGGTGCCTCTCTGGTAGAAGAGAATCCATGGAACTATTACGTTACAATCCAAAAGTAGCTCGGTTGCTATGCATCGCAACTACCGTATGATGGCGCACCCATTCGTAAAATATTCTTTGGACCAGCCGATTATGAGGACCATTGGGTCTCATCTGCTAATGGAGAACAGCAAGCCAACTGTCCAGATTTGGTAGTTGTCAGTCGCTATTAAAAACGTTGATATTATTGGTGAAACCCATGTTGCATGCTAGGCATGCTGGACAAGCTCATCAAGTTCACACCGTTGCTTGTCAAAGTAGTAGAGTGAGCAAACCATCATGGCTCTCAATGTTGATCAAAGAGGCAATGCAACTTACGTTACTTCTAAGCAAGTGAGCACAACTCAATTTGATATTGAGAGTGGTTATTTGCTGGACATGCTTGTACTCCAAGCCAACATTAGGCAGTCTGGCTTCGATGCAGGGTAGGGTGGGAGGGGCTTTACCCGCCCTTCCGCACTATGGTCGGCTACCAACGTGGTTTCTCTTGTTGGCCTGATGCATGTAGTTTGCATTCTGGCTTAGAATCAACCAAGAATCATCTGTCCCCTCCTATCCTCCATGGCCTTTGCTAGCCAATGGCTAGGGCTCCAAGGGGGGTGGACTCACATGCAAACCCTCAAGTTGTTTTTTTTTCATCTGGTCATACTAACACCGCATATGCCACTACTGGCATTGCCAACCCGGATTTCTTCCTAGTAGCATTACTAGCATGTTGTGTGGTATTGTTGACAATTCTAAAACCGCTCTCACTATCACTGATAGCTCCATCATAACTGGTGTCTCTATAGGCATGCCAACAACACGACTATTGCTAGGGAGTGTGCTGCTACTGGCTATGCCAGTGTAGCCTCTACCGCTATTAGCAATGACAATAAGGCAGACGCTATTGCTAGCGATGCTAGTCCAACCCATGCTATTGCTGGTAATGCTAGCAAGACGAAAACTGTTGTTGGCTCTGCCAGCATAGCCTCTGTTATTGCTTGCAATGTCAGTAGGGCGTACGTTGCTACTGGTTCTGCCAGTGCAGCCTCTACCACAACTGGCAATGCCAACAGGGCGTACGCTACTACTGGCAATGCCAACGCAGCCTCTGCCACTACTAGGAATGCCAATTAAGCGTGTGCTGCTACTAGTAATGCCAGCATAGCCCCTACAACTATAGGCAACACCAGTAGGACATGTCTTGTTGCTGGCAATGCCAACACAGCCTCTACTACTCCTGTCAATGCCAATAGAGTGTGCAATGCTGCTGGCTATGCCAGAATAACCACTGCCACTACTAGCAACACCAACAGGTCATACACTACTGTTGGTGATGCTAAGACAACCTATGCCGCTGCTCGCAATGCTAGCATGGCATGCAATGCTATAGGTGATGCTAGCGTTGCCTCTGCCGTTCTATGCAACACCAATTGGGCGTGCACTATAATTGGCAATGCCTATGCAGCTTATGCTGCTATTGGCAATGCTAGCAAGGTGTGTGATGCTACTGGCTGTATTAGCGCAGCCTCTGCAGTTGTTGGCAATGCCACCAGGGCGTACCTAGTACTGGCAATGCCAGCATAGCCTCTACCGCCTTGGTAATAATAGCAGGGCGTGCGCTACTAGTAACGATGCCAGCACACCCTCTGCCATTGTTGGCAACGTCAACAGAACATTCGTTGTTGTTGGCGGTGCCAGCAACGTGTTTTCCAGTCTTGAGTAGCCTGTAGCCTCTAGATCTCCATCTGTTGGCAAGGCCAGCTGACAGGTGCTTAATCAGGCCTGCTTACATGGTCAGTAGGTTCTACTTCCTCGTGGGGAAACCTGCAGCAAGGGGCGTAGGATACTTCCTCAAGGCATGGACAGACGCAGTGGCGCAGCCCGTGGGTGCACAAAAATGAAAATTCTTGTTTTACATCCCCAAGAAACCGCGATTGTATGAGCAGACAGTGCAGCTATTCAGTTGTGGGTTTGCATTGTTTTTGCACACATCCATTGCACTTCCGTGGACGTCGTCAAAGCGCGCCATGGCAGTTTCAAGCCATGGCAATACTCTAGCAAATCCGAGGTGTGCATTTCCGTAATGACATCCCACGCTCCCACGTCCATGCTTGTACTCAAGGGGATTGAATTTCTCCTGTAGTCACAAGATTACTTACTGTTTTGGCGTGCAAGCAGGGGGCATCGTACAAGAGCGCAATTCCAACTTATGGCCATGGTGCATCTTGCGCCATTGCTAGTGTTGTCCTAGCTTGTCGGTCGCGGCTTTTTCGCTCGGGTTTGACGGCACTCATTGTGTCGGGAAGCTTCTTTGCCCCTCGTGGTTGAAACGAAGTTGTCCGGTGAGCAGATGTGAGTCAGAATCCAATTCGCATATAGCATGCAAACTTTGTCCGCCCCTTAGTTGACCTGGGACGTGCGAGTTGGCAGCAGAAGTCATCCGTCCCAGAAGGATTGTTGGCTCTGATACCAATGTAACGAAACTAAGTTGTTATATGGGTAGGCGAGTAGACCTAAGCCCTTGAAATAGAATGGTTGGCCTCAGAGGTTCAACCAGCAGATAAAATCCCATAGGGTGGGCACCAGAGCACGACCCACCGACCAACGTATTGTCATAGGGTAAGATGTTCCAGGATATTTCCCTACTCTACTCATGTCATTTGATGGACTTGGATGGGCCATCCTCTTCCACCATAATTAACTACTAACCAATCAGAAAAAGGGGAAATCCTAACCTAGTAGATATGTATATTTGGGATAATAGTTGACTTACCTTCATTACGTAATTGGGTGCATAAATACCCAATTAGTATGTTATGGCCAGTTTTTCCCAAGGGGTAGAGACCTGTTTTGTAACACGACTACGTCACTATATTACATCACGGCTACGGCAGATATAAAACACCACAAGCAACTGCAGATGTAGCATAAAAAATGCTTTAGGGGGGGGATGACATCCATACTAATCCATTTCAAGCACCAAAACATGCATTAGAAAATTCTTGAGGAGCTCTATTTCAACCTTCCAACTCCTTTGAGCTTCTTCTCCATTCTAGAGGGATGGGTGGAAGTTTTTTCAATGGGATGGGGAGTTTCCACCCCCAAAACCAACAATTAGCCTCTATTTTCAAGGTTCTCTCTCCCCTCCAACCAAAAATTAGGGCAATGCTTCTTCTCGAGGCCATTAGCTTTCACGGCCTAAGAATACGGTA
>SZWC01005465.1:104753-116390 GCA_023375785.1 Penium margaritaceum | reverse complement strand
CTAATCCATTTCAAGCACCAAAACATGCATTAGAAAATTCTTGAGGAGCTCTATTTCAACCTTCCAACTCCTTTGAGCTTCTTCTCCATTCTAGAGGGATGGGTGGAAGTTTTTTCAATGGGATGGGGAGTTTCCACCCCCAAAACCAACAATTAGCCTCTATTTTCAAGGTTCTCTCTCCCCTCCAACCAAAAATTAGGGCAATGCTTCTTCTCGAGGCCATTAGCTTTCACGGCCTAAGAATACGGTAAAAAAGGGAAGGACATCAACTTTAATATTTTTCGTAGCTTCTTCAACGCCGACGGCTCAAATAAGACGTTGCCAAGAGGCACAAGACGCACCAAGAGGACCAAAGAGGAGGCCAAGGAAGACAAGACCACAAAGAAGGGGGTGAAAACGCTTGGTTAGAGTTGATCCCTTTCCTCCTCGACTTTTAGAGTAATGCTCAAATTATTGTAATTTTTTTATCTTGTCCTTGCCTATTCTTCTAGAAGTTTTTGCTTTCTACTGCCGTGTGTCACGGTTTAGAGTGTTGGTTAGAACCCACGTGATTGTGCTGATTATGCCGGCTAAGAAAAATATTATTTTTCTACCATCTGGTTGTGCCGACTGTGGTGGCCAAGGAAAATAGAAAACAATATTTATAACAGACTCACAGGTCATGAGAGCAAGGAGACTTTGTGAGGCAGCACCTCCTCAAAGTTGGATGATCCTCACAACAGTCTTCACGTGCTAGTTTCCAGAGCGACGAGATGGCAAGTGCCAGACCGTCCAAGACCAACAACAGCAAGGTGGAGACCGACTCACCACATGCCCTCAACAGACTCTAAATTTTGGGATTGGCGCCACGCGCACTGTTGCGAAACAAAAGACAACCGTACCGCCAAAATAAATCCTTGCTACACTCGGTGACACCTTGAAGGGCATCAAAAGCGGAGAAAGTGCATGATGAGCACATCAATGTGCACATAGGCGATCTTTATGCAACGGAGGACGCACTTATGAAGGACAGTGGACCCAAAAAAGAGCGCAACACTGACAATGGTCAAGGCAATGAGGATCGCAATCATCGCCATGATCAGGCGGCTAATTCGAGACGATCACTCAAGAAGAGCAAGATAATTGTTAAGTCACCTAAAGTTGCTGTCAGTTGTAAGGTTGCCGATAGTAGCAAAGATACTAAAATCAACCATGTATGAATTTCCCACAAGAAAAAGCTAGACGACGTCGTCGTGAAGGCAATTTGCGACCACCGCTGGCGGCATGTCAAGTTTGCTGCCGAGGCAGCAAGCCGACCTAAGATCTCCACCGATGGTGGAGGTGCAATACCATGAGTGGGATCCGACCCCCTTCCTATGATGTGGCTGCAATGGGGTAGACCAATGTCCACTCGAACATTGTCGTCAATGTCAGCCTCCTCCATAAGATGGGACTCCACAAAGGCGTGTACGTGAACTATACCCTCGTGTAGTGGGTTAAGGTGCACGGACAGCGCGAGGCCCTTGAGGCAATCATTGACACTTTGACAACATCAGAGATGTCGTTCATGTTTGCCAACCTGTTGGCCAACGTTTGGCAGAGCATCACTAATCTCGACCGTGATCGCCAGCTACAACAACTCGCCGCTCATGAGGCAAGCTTCATATGCGAAGACCTCGACAAGGCACTGTATAGCGTGACCCAGATGTCGATGCAAAAACAATCATAATGGGCCACAGGTGCTGATTCCACCACAAGTGGTAGCAAGGACTTGCCTACCTCAACGAATTTGGGGCCGGTTATGAACACGTCCTTCCTTGATGGTGTAGAGATCTCTTGTAAGGGCCAAAAGTTGACTGGTTGGCTTAATCGCATGGAGTACATTCTGCGTTTCTACAAGGTTCCACTCAATGAGTGGGGCGACCTCACCACAATGCGACTTGAGGAAAAGCTCTTCAAGTACGTGGACCTTGACTGGTAGCCCATGGTGTGATAGGACTTTTGTACTATCATGTGTTAAGAAGTGCACCTAGCGTGAGGAGGCGCAACGTGCCTTCCACAAAATCAACGACTTTAGGCAACTAGATAGCTCATTCGAGGCCTATTTGAGCAAGCTCCCCGCACTCGTGGATGAAGAGGAAAACTTCACCGAGGGCCATGGGACTCGACCCTTCAAGTACCAAAAGTGTTTGCTATTAGATTACTTACATGATGATTTGGTTAGTTAGACACTAAAGGAAAAACCACCACGACGTCAACCGGCCAAGCTTGGACAACCTTGAGGATGTTGTGCAACTACATGAGCAAATTGTATTTGGCAAACCCGAAGCATGATTCTAATGCACAGCCAAATGTGCGTCCACACCAAGGAAACAGCATGCATATTGACGCTCCATAGATTGGTGGGTAAGTTGCACAACAGGGTGGGGCCAAGGGCAAGAAGCTCACAAATTCTCGAGCCAAGAAGGCTGGTGGCAAAAAGGTCCCCAATGACAAGCATAGCTACAAAAATGACAAGCCACATGTTGCACTCAGGGATCACAAAACAGCCTTCCGCGATGGGCTCTACCACAACTACATATAGCCTGACTACTTTAGGACCTTATGCCCTGAGGCTGCTAGTGGTGGGCAAGAGGCCACGATGTTGGTTATAGCTATGGCACCTTGTGGGGATGGTGTAGCGAGAGGCCACGAGCTGAGCCATGGACAAGGCCGCAGTCGCGAGAATGGGCCAGGTTGAGGTAATGAATAGGGTCGTTGTGAGGGTTTTCCCTAACCTCTAGTGACGTTAGTTGGGACCACTCAAGGAAAAAATTAGATCACGAGTGTGGATTCATCTTTTCAGATGAGGATGTTGAACAATTGGAGATTTTGACGAGTTCAAACATCTCTATTGTTTTCTCTCATCTTTTCAAACCTTATTCTAGAATTGCTAACCCATATTGCCCACTAAACCTTGCATCTCCAGACAAGATACATTATTGCACATGCTTACTGGTGGCGACATTAACCATTGTGCCAGAGTTGTGTGACATAGTGATTGAAGCAAATGCCCTCAAAATAATGAGTTCAAACACGTTCGTTGTACCTTAGGTCAAATGTTTTGACCCAATCGAATTTATGGACTGAAAGGTACTAGCCAAATCCATGAAATGTAAAATTGAGTTGTTTATTCATAAGAGCTATGGCACTTGCTGTATAAATTCCTTGTTTATCACCAATATGGCTTGCCGTCGTTGAGCATGTTCACTTGAAAGAGTGGAGGTAACATGACGATGGAGTTCACAGGAAATCTAGCTCGTGCTCCTATGAATATACTCACTGACAATAGAGGAGATGACTTGATTGTTAGACTTGGCTTGACCTGACAGGTGGACCTCAAGTATGAGCAATCAAATGGCGTTGTTATCATCAATGAAAACCGTACGGTATGCGTGATCAGTACCTGTAAAGCAATAATTTGTATTCAAGGTTACACATTAAGTGTCACATTAAAGGTGCTCAACCTTCTTGTCCCGTTCGACATGGTGCTATGTAATCCTTGGCTTCATGGTAACAAGACTCTGATGTGCTTTGAATCAAAATGCTTAATCCTTTGAAAGGGACAACGTCGCTTTACCATGATTCCAAGTATAGAATTTTCACCAACCCAACTATAGTCCATATAAGCTTATCTTCGATACAGGTCAATAGACACATTGAACAAGGGTGTCAATGTTTCTTGGCTCATCATAGAAAGTGGACGATGATGTGAATCAATACATGCCACAAGAGATCAAATCTCTATTGGTGAAGTTCTTTGATGAAATCCAAGACATACCGGCTGGGCTTCCACCAAAATGACACATGGGCCACACAATTCTCTGACAACCTAAGATGACTCCTTTGTTCAAACTCATGTATCTCCTCATTCCATCAGAGAGGTGAGAGGTCAAAGGTCAAATCAAATGGTATCTTGCAAAAGGGTATATTCAGCCAAGTAGCTCAATGTACGGTACGCCGATCATTTTTGTGAACACAAAGGACGTTACTTTCTGTATGTGCATGGACTATCGCACGCTTAACAAGCTGATAGTGAAAAACTGATTTACCTTACCACAAATTGAGGACCTGCTTGACAAACTCAAAGGGGAAATTTTTTTCGTGGATTTGTCTCAAGGGTACCATCAAATTCACATTACAAAAGATGATGTCACCAAAAATCATTCCAAATGCACATGCAACACCATTAGTTCAAAGTTTTTTACTTCGAGTTAAGGAATGTCCCAGCAACATTCTACGGAGAAATGTACCAAACATTCACCAAGCATATTGGCCAATTTGTCTTTGCTTACCTTCACAACATCCACATTTTCTCCAAATCCATAGAAGGGAACATAGATTTTCTCCAAGAGGTCTTTGTAATCCTTTTGGAACAGACGTTCTATGTAAAAGTGAGCAAGTGCAAGTTTGTATAAGATGAGGTCGAATACCTTAGACACATACTTTGTAAGGACGGTATTATGTCAGCCCACCAAAGGTGCAAGTCGTCGTGGAGTAGCCACACCCAGAAAATGTTGGGCACACTCGGTCTTTCCTCGCACTTGCAAATTATTTCAAAATGTTTATGCAAGGGTACTCAACCTTGGTAGCACCGCTAACCAAGCTCAAACAAAAAGACGTACATTGGAATTCGACTTCAGACTGTGAGAATGCATTTTTCAACATCAAGGAGCTTCTAGTCATAACATCCATCATAGCTCTTCCTGACCCATTAAAACAATAGGATTTTTTATGTACGTTGGTAGTAGGACTTGGAGTGGTCCTTATACAAAATGGTCACCCAGTTGCATATGAGAGCCAAAAGCTCATCCCTGCTGAGACACGGTATACAACTGGGGATGAAGAGCTTCTTGCGATGTTATACACTTTGAATATGTGGTGTTGCGACCTCGAGGGTGCTAAAGGGGTGTGACGATCGTGACCGACCAAAACCCATTAGTGTTTTCCAAATGCAATCGGACTTGTCAAGACGTCAGGCACATTCGAGTGAATACCTGAGTCAAGTCTCATTCATGTAGAAAAATCTACTTGGACGCATCAACATGGCTGATCCGCTAAGCCGATAGCTTGTGGAAATTAAAGAAATCACTGATATAAGTGAGTCTTTCAACTACAACTGTGCAAATTCTAGATCCCCCTTCACCTCCACAACAACCGCCTTGAGAGATTATCCACTACAACAGTTCTGTAAATAGGATCCGGATGAGATGTTGTGTAGATTCTTGTTTCCAAGACTTCAAAAATCTAGACAAGTATGGATTGGTGGAAGCTATAGGAACCCTTTGGTAGAGAGAAAAGGTTTTTTTTTACTCGGGAGACCATCAAGCAAAGACTATCTCCTACTTCCATGAACAGCCGGTCGCAGATCATGTAGGACCTTAAAATACCGGATAGACACTATCAGACCATTATTGGTGGTCAGGATAAAGTTTTTATGTCTATTACTATTGCATGACATACGATCCATGTCTTTGGAAGAAGGCTAGTAACAAAAGGCCTATAGAATCCTTCAACGACTTCCTATCCCTGGGACCCCATGGGAGTGCGTAAGTAGGGACTACATTACTGGACTTCCAGATATAGCCCGTGGCCACAATTTAATACTAGTTGTTGTGAATCTTCTGACAACGATGAAACAATCCATTCATATAAATGTAGAGGAGACTTCTTGTCTCTTCTTTGAGGGTATCATGAAGTACCATGGCTTGTCGTTGTGCATTATCTCCAATTGAGATAGAAAGTTTACTAGTACATTCTGGCAACAGATGCACGAGTACTTCCGCAACGAGTCCCAAATGTTGACAGAGTTTCACCCTCAAACTGACAGATAAACAAAGCGCATGAATCACATTCTCGAGCAGATGCTCCGTACGTACGTGAACCCTTTCATGCATGGTTGGGGTAGATTTCTACGATCGACAGTGATTAACACGGTGAATGATTATACATAGTTCACACAGATGGCTTTGAACAATGGTCGGTATCCATTAGTGTCCTCTTCATTGGTGAAGAGTGTGAGTATAGGAGGAAAGGATCCTTCTAATCAAGCCTTTACCGAGCATATAGACTCTTTATTATAGGAGGCAAAGGGTCACCTTCAAGCAGCTCGGCAACGAAAAAAGGCATACGCCAACAAAATTCAATGTGAGGTTTTGTTTGAAATTGGTAAAAATCTTCTACTTAGCACTACAAACCTTCGGCTGAAGTTGCGAGGGGCACAAAAACTTCTACCGAAGTGGATTTTGTTGTTTCTTATGATGGCACACATTACGCTAGTGGCATACCGATTGTTGCTTATGTTGAATATGAAGGTACATAGCGTATTTTATGTGAGTCTACAGGCTCCATGAAAGGCAAGTGGAATTGTTTAGCCACTACCAGCAATTCTTGTTTTCGAGGGTCAATACGAGTTCCTTTATCTACTCCAACACCAAGAGCATACACTCCGGTTTCTCGTTGTTAGGGAGTACCTCGTTCATGTTGTGGACCTAAACATAACTTATGGGAGCTCGAATCTTGGTTGTCCACAAGGTGGTGAAAGACTATTGGAGTAAGCTTGTAGCTTGCACAGATCCACGCGTGGCAGGGGGTACCAACTAAGTGCGAAAAAATTGAACGAAATTCCCCTATGGCGGCATTCATGGATAAAAATCAAAAGGGGTTGGGGATGTCCGACATAGTTGTTGCACGAACAGGGAAGAGGGGAAGCCATTACCAGTGCTGGAAAACAAGCTGCAACTTAGGTTGAAGTGTCGTGCACGTTTTCATTTAGCTGGCGATTGAAATTATTCAATTTTTTTCATAATGTTTATGATTCACTACCAGGCACTCTCACTCAATAGTCATGATCGGGAGTATTCATAAGAAGTGGGGAGGAATGTAGCAGGAGGGCCGGTTCAGCCCTCCCACCTTGTAGTAGCAAGGGGGTGGTTTTCAACGACCCCTCGCTAATGCGAGTATTGGCTAGTGGCCATCCATGCGTTGGCTGTCTGCCAACTGGCGGCCAGCAAGCTGAGTAGTCGACGACCAGTTAGATGACCGACCGACCACCCACTGGCAAGCCACCAGCCGTCGATCGAGTAGATGGCTCAATTGGCACGCGATAGGCCATGAGAGCCTTTAGGACAAGGCTTGTCACCTTCTGCCCTCACCCTTGCTTGCCCCCTTGCCAGCGCAAGAGAGTAAGGACGCAGGATATGATGAGCATGAATACTACAAGAAAAAGAAACAAAGTATTGGTGCAAAATTGCCGATCGTGCCTCACACGCGATGATTTCACGTTGTTGTGTCCTACAAAACTCAAGTTTGTATAGGTCAGTACGAGTTAAAATTTTAGTAAACTCCCTCAAACTCACGAGTTCGGGGTAATACCCCCCTTGTTTTGGACGCAGAATGAGGGAGCTAGGTAATAATAGAAATGGGCATCTTGATACTTGAACAATTTAAATCTCCATATTCATGTCATCAATGAAGATTTCCACCAAGAGTGACACGGAGGGTAAAAGACTTCAAGCAAGCTCAGGTCGCCATTTTATGAACTCCAATGACAACCTCAATGCAGGAGCTAGAGATACGAACCATTGAAGCAAGAATTTATCAGTAAAAAAACTTTGATCTCCATCTAATGTCATATCAATCTTTTTCATTTTAACTTTCTAAAGTTTCCCATATTTATGGAACCCCACAACATGTTGGAAAAATCACACAACGTGTGTGCAACATGTATGTCTTCTAAGTCAAGAATTCTGCTCGAAACCCTCAAGTATATTTGCACTGTAAGACTTTTCCTATAAGCCACCTAAAAAAACATTTTTTTCAGAAGGAAGTGTAGTTGTACGCAAGCTATGGTTTACATATTGAATGTGTATTTCATTTTATGTCACTTACAGAGCTTCTAAAGAATTTTTTAACATCTGATTTTCTCACTTACTCTACCCGTTATTATAAGGTGAAATATTGTTGATAGCTTGATCGTTTTGGCATAGAAAGCCATTATCTCCTAAAAGAAATAGCTCCTAAACGGACATCCCTCTCGCTTGTGATTGCATGAGAGTATGTAGTGTTGAGAGAGAGGGGGAGATATAGAGAGATAAAGAGATAGAGAGAGAGGGGGGGAGAGAGAGGGGGGGGGGGAAGGGAGGGGCATAATATAATATTAACATGTATAGCCCATAAAGACATTTTATGCGTGATTGGCCATTCTCGAGGAAATTGCAATTCTAGCAGGATTTTCAAAAGGGCACGCAAAAATGTCAAAGTCCTGGAGGGGCACACACAAATGTCAAGTTTCGGTCGTGGCACACAAAAATGTCAATATTTTGGTGGGGCATGCAAAACTTTCAACTCTCTGGAGGGGGACGCAAAAATGTCAAACTTCTGGAGTGGCACGTGAAATTTTCAAAACAATACTGTATCAATTTCCCATGAGGCACACAAAAATGTCAACTTCTTTGTGGTTGCACCACATCAACATACAGTTGTTGGACAATTTTTTCTAACATTCATCTGTTTTCTTTGTCTTTCACTATAGAAAGTTGAGTGTATTCTTTTTCTTAATCATCTCCTCGTCGCATACACCCCCTCACTCGTCCCCTGTCCCCCCCGTCACTGCTGCCCTCCTCCCTCCTCGTTCCCCCCCCCCGGGTCGTTGCTCCCCTCCCTCTTCCTCATGGCCCCCTCCCCGTCGTCGCTCGCCTCCTCCCTTCTCATCGCCTGCCTTCCCACCCCCCACCATATCTCGCCTCTCCCCCTCCTTGTCCACCGCCTTCCCGCCCCCTGACGTTGCTCCCCCCCCTAGTCGTTGGTCGCCCTCCCCCTTCCTCATCGGTTGCCCTCCCCCTCCCTCGTTGCCCTCCCTCCAACCCTCCTCGACGTGCGTTATCCCTCCTCGTTTAGGGTTCCGTTTGAACGAGACATCAAAAGCTAGGGTGTCGTTCAATTTACATACTTTGCTTTGCATAATAATATGATTTCTAATTTTTTTCAGTGAGAGAAACAAAGAAAGCAAACAAATCTTAGAAAAAAATGTCGAACAATGGTAAGCTGATGTGGCACAACCACGAAGAAGTTGACATTTGTGTTTGCCCCACCGAAAAGTGACAGAGTTGTTTTTGATATTTTTTGTGTGCCCCTCTGAAAATGTGACATTTTTGCGTGCCCCTCCAGAAATTTGACATTTTTGTGTGCCCGGCCAAAATGTTGACATTTGTTTGTGCCCTGCCAATAACTTGACATTTGTTGATGCCGCTCCATAATTGTGATATTGTTTAGTGCCCTTTTCAAAACTCTCCTATAATTGCATTTTCCTCGCCGTTCTTCTATGCTCGTTTGCATTGTAATTTGATTTGATATCTCTTCTACGCTAATCAGGTCAAGCTGCCTTTAGTACATCGTTGTTCCTTTCTCTGGGGGTGGCATTCCTTGCTTGTTGACTCGTGTCAATTCGTTTTCGCCTGGTGTTCAGTCAGGTGATCGAACCAACCTTTTCTTATAGGCCGCGGCTGGCAATGGGTGAGTGGGAACACGATCCAGTCCCACCTATCTGCTGACGTCATCTTTCTGGGAACTTGGAGCTTTCCTTCTCAGCCACATTCCAGTCGCACTCGTCCGTCGGTGTCCGGTGTGTCATTCACTTTGACAATTAAAAAAGTTTCGATGGAATCCTTAGGACATTTTGGCGACATTCCAGCTCTATCACCAAAGATGTACTCGCGGGGGATGTTGTTTTTAGCAGAGTTTGCAGGTTGAGCGAGGGAAACCCGCTTGAAGCAAAAGTAAAGATGTTTTTCTCCCGGCCGCAATCGAGAGTTCACTTCTGGCTATAATTTTAATTTTCGAGATGCAAACGCCATATCAGGTTGTGCAGTTTGCGTGGCTTCCGCCTGCACAAGCCGCAGAGGTCGCATTTCTGTGAAATTGCTAGCCGTGGTAGAAAATCAGCCGCTGTCCGTCACCCCCAAGCACATCGCTCACCCAAATCCATCCACGAAGGGAGAGGGGTGAAAAAATAAATTGGTGGGATTGGATCGCGTTCCCACTCACCCATTGCCAGCCGCGGCCATAATTAAACTAGTCGCGTCCAAATGGGTCACAGCCAATGTTCGTAAACCAAAGTCTTCATAAATTGGTTACGGACCACCTCCCAAAGATCAGCGAAGTCCTAGATGGGGGTACCTAACGGTGACAAAGATTGCGCGGGGGGTGTTAGTTATTGCGACTTCGATGGGGGTAGTTAAAACTGCGAGTGCGGACGCGAAGTTGACGTTCGAGTCTAAGGACTAGGTCCCCCCATTCCGGTCTTTGTGACTGAAAGTGCTGCCGAACGCCACATCGAACGACACGAAAGTAAAATGGCGTAAACAGTCCACGTACGGGACGAAGTTCCATTCAGGTTCAGACTAAACGTACGGATGCTCATGTAGACCACCTAGACCACGGAGATGATAACAACCGAAATATCATTGCCATAACGGATGAAACAAGACAAATATTCCAGAGATTCAAAATATCAAATACAAAAAGGCGAAAACTGAAAATTCAGATATTAAAAATCATAAGAAAAGATTCAAATACTATTTGATGTGATGTAAAATATGATAAATGTTAAAATATGTAAACAAAATCTCTCAAATCAATAAAAGCCGAACCAAATCTAATTAAAATCATTATTAAATATTTCATTTCTATAAAACAAATTCTGTACTTATATATTCATATGCACATTAATTAAAAATAGACCAAAATGTTATTATATAATTCTAGTCCAAATGAAGCTCATTATCTTTTTTTTGCATTTCCCAATACCTTCATATGTATGAAAAGCTACCATTACGCCTCAATTCGTATTAAACATTCTTAAATCATCCATATGGATTTTTTCTTTACAATTTCATCAATGTCAAACACCCTCAATTAATTTTCAAAATTTTAAATTTTTATATGATGATTCAAATTTTTATACGTCTTTATGTTGTTACATTTATATCCATAAATAAATTTTTTCAAATATTTTTTATTTTTATGTATAATTGTATGCATTGATATCTTAATCCATATAAATATCTCTATCTTGATCTATATATTAATCTAAATGTATATAAAATGTATCTAATTATTTATCTACATCTATATATATTCATCTATATCTACATCTACATCCATATCAATGTTGATTACTATATCCAAACCTATATCCATATCTTTATTGATATAGATCTGACTCTGTGTATATGTCTAAATGTATATGTATATCTATATTTATACATATCTATATCTATATCTATATCTATATCTATATCTATATCTATATCTATATCTATATCTATATCTATATAAATTTACATCTATATCTACATCTATATATATAGATTTATATCTATATTTATATCTATATCTACATCTATGTCTATATCTGTATCTATATCTATATCTATATCTATATCTATATCTATATCTATATAAATTTACATCTATATCTACATCTATATATATAGATTTATATCTATATTTATATCTATATCTACATCTATGTCTATATCTGTATCTATATCTATATCTATATCTATATCTATATCTACATCTATATCTATATCTATATCTATATCTATTTCTATATCT
>SZWC01005465.1:60334-92256 GCA_023375785.1 Penium margaritaceum | reverse complement strand
AGTTACAGCTCAAGCTTCAAAGGATGACAACGACTGTCATCACTTACCAGTGGCAGGGTGAGCGCGTGACGTGGCGACCCTACACACATGGAGTTATGGAGGACGCTTTGAGTGACCTCAATGTGGAGGGCCTACACATGGTCTCTCAACAGTTGAATGGCCTATCAGCGCCAAGCTTGTGCATGGACCAAGGATGTGGTCCAAGGAGAGAGCAAGCAGTAGCTGAGGCGACGGAGCGCTCAAGAGAGGAGGCGCTTCGGACAAGGGCACGTCGATACAACGTGCGTGTAAATGGAGTCTTGCGGCAACAGTTGATTGGCACGAGTTTTGAAACTCACCGTCCACAGCTTCAGCAGCAGTTGTCCCAGATTCAGCAGCATGTGCATCTTCAACATCAGCTTCAACTGGCACAACTACCGTCGCCATCAACCGCAGCAGACCCGCAGGCTAATGTGGCAAAGTTCATGCCACAAACTCTCATGCCAGTGCAGATGCAAGTGATAGGATCTGCACAGTTGGGCATGGTGCAGCAATGTGTGAACGAGTCACAGCAAGCTGCAACGGAAGTGTCATCCATGGCACTTGTACGAGTACTGCTTCATATAGGTCAGCATGAGACTGCTGGGGAGCAAGCTTTCAAGCATGAAAGCATAAAGCAACAGCAGCAGATTGGCAAGCAGCAGCTCCTTTGCCAACGGGAGCGGCATACCTGTGAGCTGCTAGCTACCCAAGCAGCTCAACCCAAAGGTCAGGTGACGCAGATTCAACAACAAAATGAGGCCTTGCAGCTGAATAAGGCTTCATCGATGTCACATCAGCCATCTGCACGACTGCCACAGCGCAGTTCTCCTCTAGACATGCCAGAGCGTGTATGTCCTCAGCAGACAAACTCACCTTCATCTGCTCATGAAGGAAGCATGCAGACCCTAGTGGTGTCCCTTGAAGCATCCACAACGGCACCATTGCAACAGTCAAAGTATGCAGCAGTGCCACTAGGCTTTCAGGAGCCACAAGCAGCAGCTGACGACAAGCAGCGGTACTTCTCAAACACCCACGTGATGATGTCACAAGGGTTGGCATCACTCCATGCACTGTTTTGTGAGTCGCAAGCAGGGAAGCCATCGGCAACAACCCAGGTTGCTAGAGAGCTAAGGCAAGGAGCCGTCTTGCAAGAGCTCATGGAGGGTGGAGTGGTGACCAAGGAACCAGGCTGCCATCTGCTGCCTGGCAGCAGCAAGCAGCAGTCGCAACGACAGTGCCTACTTGAGAGAAAAGTATCAGCACTAGTGGTCAAAGGGTTGGACGCCTCGCCAAACGTCCACAAGCTGACCAACGAAGCGGATAGCGATTTCGCATCCCAGACGGAGTTCTCATGCTCCATCAAACAGAAGACAACCCAGCAGCTGAATGCTGATGATGCAGCAGTGCAGCTGAGGTGGACATGTCTTCAGCAGCAGTCAGAGGTTCAAATGAGCCTCAAAGCGCGTGACAAGCTGACTCTTCATCAGCTTGTACGAACCCAACGCAACAGCAGCATGCACTGCCAATGCAGCAGGCGGCCAAGCAGAAGCCAGCCTACGACCTGTAAGAGTAGCAGTGATGTAGCAGGTGCTCGTGTATGGAGCCACGAGCATGTGAGAGCTCACATAATGAGCTTACACACTGTGAGTGTATCGACACAGCATCGATACAAGAGGCAGCAGCATGGTGGCAGCTCTGGGGCAGCTCACCACCATCGGCGCAGTAGAGACGAGCACATCAAGGCAGAGACGCTCGTCAGCAGTCTGACATGTGCTTCTCACAACCGCAAGACCCGTTCCATGACGCGGTGCGGGCAGCAGCGGAAGAAGAAGAGGAAAAAGAAAGGGGGCTCCAAAATAAAAAAAAAGGGGTCCGGAGCTCAACGCAGCAGTTGGTTGCAAGTTGACGTCGGCTACAACAGGAACACCGTGACATCGCCAGCAACACATTCCACCACGGCAGCTCACTTTGCTAGAGGAAGAGCAAAGGAGATCCCGCAGTGACGGGAAGGCAGAGTGAAGGTGTTTTGTCAAGCCCTTGAAGCAGCTTGCAATGCAGCGAGGTGAGAAGCAGACAAATTCCTGCTGGGGTGGCAGGTGGATGCAGCAAGCCCATCTGATGTCAGATGGCATGCACAGATGGAGCGGTTGTGCTCTGTGACAAAATCCTGCTGGGGCGGCAGGTGGAGGCAGTAAGCCCATGTGGTGTCAGGTGGCATGCATGAATGGAGTAGTTACGCTCCATGGAAAAATCCTGTCGGAGTGGCAGGTGCAAGCAGTTAGCCCGTCTTAACGAAGGCGGCATGCATAGAGACTGGCGACATGCGCAATCTGCTCACAGCTGCTCAATACCAGATTTTGCAGCTAGTCAAAATTTGCGACAGAGACGTCGGACCTCTGGAGCAGACGAGGACCTTGACCTCAGATTTCCACCTCAAAGCAATTTGTGGAGGGGCAAGCTCGCTCCTTACGACCGCAAATGTCCCTCGAACAACAGCGTGCTCAGCAGCAACTGACCTCACAGCAGGAGCTGAAGCAGCAGTGCAGCAGTCGGAGCAGCTGTCGGAGTGAAGACGAGGAGCTCGAGGTCCGGGAACGACCGTGGAGCAGCTCGTCGTGATCACGACGAGTACGTGGCTAAGCCCGTCCGTCATGCGGATCGGAGCTATACAGCCAACCTGGTTGTGGTACCTTCTGGGAGGTGGAAGCAACGACCACCAGCAGCAGCAACAGCAGCAGCGACTGTAAAAAACTGGGAGACGTCCCAGGTCTGCTGCGAGTAGCCTGGTGGATTTAAAAAAAAAACTGTCGGAATTCAGATTTTGTTTCGGCAGCAGTCAGAACCCAGTTTTTTTGGGTTTCCTCACCCCCAAGAAAATCACAGGGCGAGTTTACTTCTCGCCACGATGGAACCTCCTTCAACTACATTTCTAGCAGCAGCCAATATAGCAGAGAAGCAGTGGCAGCAGCTGGAGAAGCAACAACCAGTTGCAGTAAGCAACTGCTTATGCCCTCGTCGCAGCAGCTACTGTCGCACCATTTTTTACAAAATGGAAATGACCGCTCACGGTGGCGAAACGTGATTGACATCGCCACCTGCAAAAAAAAACGTGGGAATAGCAGCGTCGCGGAAACAGAAAGCGGCCAAAGCTGCGATTGCGGAACGAAGCCCTAGGTCGAGCTGTGGCGCGCAGTGGTGTGCGAGCAGAACAGCGCGACCGAAAAAAAAAAAGGAAAGCTCGCTGTCGCGAGCGAAACAGGGGCTGAAGGGGGAGGAGGGGGTGCGTGGAGCGAGGGGGAGGGGAGCGACGTCCGAGGGGGACGTCGCACCAGCTCGCCGCGATGGCGAGATGGGCCCAGAGGCCTGCCGCGACGGCAGGCACGGGCGCGGCATGGCCCTGCTGCGACAGCAGGCCAGCGCGAAGCCCCCTGCCGCGGCGGCAGGGTGGCTAGCCGGCGGTCAGCGAGCGAGCGAACAATTCGCTCGCGACGACAAACCGGAGGAGGCAAAAAAAAAAGGTGTGGCGAATTGCCACGCGCGCAAGTGGCGGCGGCCATGGCAGTGGCCATGGCCGGTGGAGCCACGAGGGAGCGAGCGACGAGCTCAGCTCGACAGCAGCCGACGGGCTGCGAGAGAAAAAAAAAATGGCGAGAGGCCAGGGGCAACGGTCGGATGCGACGGGAGCCCAAATCGGGCAGACCAAACAGGTCGACCCAGCCGCGAAACTGCAGCTGCAAATCCAGCAACGACGGCGAAGACGACAAAGAAACGACATTCCAGTTGCGAGGACGCCATGGAAGTGTAAAAAAGGAAGGTCCAGGTCTGGAAATTGACCAAGAACGGACGTGGGGGCACGATGGCTGCCTCAGCCATGGCGAAATCAAGCTTCAGCAGCTGAGAGTGGCTGAAGCAACTGACGGAAGCAGCAGAGTGGAGTCGTCGAAGCAGGTGGCTGGAGCGACAGGGGGAGCAGAAGGCTACATCATCAGGAAAATGAGACTGGCAGCGGGCTTTTATACTCGCAGGCCATGGGTGGCTGTAGCACGTTGGCGGTCCAAGCAGGCGGTCCCAGCAGCAGTCCCGCCTCGCAAGCGCCTCGTCAGTGGAAGCTTCTGGAGCCTTCCACTGCACAGCCAAGCCCGTGCATGAGTGACATGGTGGCTTGGGCTGTGGGAGGTTGCTTCTGCATGAAGCAACCTCGGTGGTGAGTGGGCAGGTAAACCCAGCCTCACCCAAAATAATTTTTCTGCTCCACCCGACCGGCTCCGACCAAACAACGGCCCCGACAAAACCCAGGAAAGCTCAGATCGAGCGTTTCCAAGCCGATACTCGACCGATTCGAGTCCCGTTTTTTCCTAAGAATTCCCAGCGGCCGGAGCACACCCGAGAGCAGCCCAGAAGACTCCTTAGGCAGCAGATTTCTTCTCGGGCAGCTGAAACCTCCACCAATCACTCATTTCTCCACTCAAAAAAATGCGACAGTCTTCGCATTCATCAGCGCACCTATCGAGGGGGAGTGTTGGAGTGAGCGATAACTGCGCTGAGCGACAGCTTCGACATGGCGCAGTCGGATTGAAAATCGGAGGTTTGTACGCAAAGTTACGGATTTTTATCCGTAAATACCCGGGTGCGGCTGGACCAGGAATTTCTGATGTACAGGCCAGATTTAATTCTGGCATCCAGGTCCAAGGGGGGAAAGGTGCCTGGATCTTTGTGTGCTGCATGCACAGCAGAGCTGTGCATGCCTGCTGGCCCAGCTTGGTCAGCAACTGCGCAGTGCAAGCAAGCACTGCTGGGTACTTGGCCCAGACCAGTCAGGGTGGGGCTACACCTGACTGGACAGCTGGGACCGCTTGCATCAGCATATGCAAGCAGGGCTCTGGAGCAGGGACCACTCTGCATCAGGTGGTGCATGCACGACTCAGCATTGCATCAGCTACCACATGCACGACTCAGCAGCTGCATGCGGAGCCAAGAGTGGGGACCGCCCTGCGTCAGCGGCAACATGCACGACTCAGCAGCTGGGACCACGGCCAAGTTGACAGCATTCAGGAAGCTTCCTTGAGAAGGAAGCTGCGTGCCTTGGACCGGGAAGATTCCTTGAGGAGGAAGCTACGACCTTGAAGCAGGACGTTTCCTCTAGGTACAGGGCAGCTAGTCAACTTGCCAGGATCCCAGTATAAAAGCAGACTGGACTCAGTCAGTCCAGTAACTCCAGCAGAAACTCCAGCAACAACTCCAGTTGCACCAGCAGTCCTCCTTTGCCAGACAACAGACCAAGACTCTGCAGTCGCTCTCATCTCAAGACCCCAGTAAGCCTGGCAGCAGTCTGCCAGCCTGGGCAGGAGGACGCCCCTGACTACCTGAAGGCCTGACTACCTCGCTGTGGTGGCCAGACTACGTGCAAGACTCAAGCTGCCTAGCTTGAGCTGTCTTGCTTGACGTTGCCCATCTGTGGGCCAGGAGTTGTGTCTAGGCGTGAGAGCCCAGAGTTAGTGTCTGGCGTCAGCTCTGCCTGTGTAGTGCTGATCGAGTCCGGAAGGACTCTTTTGGAGTTCCCCTCTGTCGACCCAGTAAGCCTGGCAACACTCTGCCAGCTTGGCTAGGAGGGTCAGAAGACCTCTGACGACCGAGTAAGTCTGGCAGTGGCTGCCAGCGTGGAGAGGAGGCTGCCCTGACAACCTGGAGGCCATTTCACCTGAAAGTACGGTGACCGTGCTGAGACCCTTGCAATGACAGCCTTAACGGCCTAGCAAGGCGTTGCGCCCTCGGATGGGGCATGTTGTGTCAGAGCACTGAGCTGAGCTGTATTTCGCCGCTGTTTCCTTGTACCATACTTGTACTTGATAGTCTTTTTCAACTACAAGTTTCAATCCAAGTCTTCCGCTTCTACACATTGGAGTACAAGGTTTGCTTGCTAGGCACAGAGATCCTGGACAGCAGCAAGACCCCCTTGCTGCATCAGAGCACGCGGTGACTTCGTCACTGCAGGCTCCAAAACCCCAACAACTGTGACCACCTGCCATTGGCACCGTGCATTCTACACATGTGTAATTACATATTGCCATGCATGACTATGATTGTACCATCTCAATAGTTCACATCTATACAGGTTGGCTCCTCATTCATAACTTCCACACTGTGAATTATGTTGTGCAATAAAAAACACGAAAGTGTAAGCTTGGACTAGAAGGCCATGGTACAGGGAGGTAGCATGAAAATAATGTTGAACTACGCTTTGAGAAAGCCGAATGTGCGTTCAACAATGGATCGCGCCGCGGCATGCCTCCGGTTGAATGGCTGCTACGCATCCACAAGCCGAGTTTCTCGTGGCCAAGCTTCGCAAGGTGATAACTTCATCCACGGTACATCGGCATGAAGTCGTAGCCTTCCAAAAACTTCAGGTCTACGGGATTGTAGTCGATATAACATAACCTGTAACCTCAGGCCAGAGCATCACCCAACATGCGCGTGTCGTGAGCACTGCCCTTCCAACCTATTGACGCAAACGAAGATTACAAAGTAGGTGTGCATGCTACAAGAATGTTCTGCCAAGGTGACTATGCTTGTCCACATAATCACCTCTACACAAAGCTGTCACTATGACTGGGACATGGATCCCATTAATAGCTCCAACATAATAAGATAGCACAGTAGGAAGTCTTGATGTCTCTCACATGCCACATGTATATTGGCCAAATGATTGGGCAACCGTATCACCAAGGTAGCTTGTGAATTCACAGCATTGATGACATCATGCATCACCCGATAGATGGTGGCATGGCCTCGTTGAAACCTCTCCACCAGAACACAAATGTCCACGTCATGCGTGACACGTTGGAGCCATAAGAATAGTGTATGATGAGTCACGGTTCATTCTCATCGTGTTGAAGATGCGTAAGGGGTGTTTGCCATGGAGCTCATGTAGCCACGTGGGACCAAAGAAGGAGTCACTATGCATCCGTTGCCTCAAGGTGTAGCAAGACACTCATAGTAACACCTCTTCCACAAGTGAGTAGACCAGCACATGCAAAATGTGTTAAATGTGTACTGCTTTGCGTATGGCAATCACAAGTGCTTGTATTCATCTGTCTTCCATGGTGTGGGTTGGGAAAGACGACTGAGGAAAATATATTACCGGTTCGCTCCCTTTTGTATCAAGTACCAACGAAAATCTGCCTCGCATCACTTGCGTCGACAAACTTCCAACAACCAGTGGAGTGCACTGTGCCAAAAACTTGAACCTCTATCGTCGATGGTCATGAGGGTTGTTGGTGGCCAAAGACCCAAGAGCGAATCCGCCCTTGTGCGGATGACTAGAAGAAGAGCAAGACCCCAAAATTGGGCAGTTAAAATAAAATCAATCATTTCAATATTTAGAAGTGGGATTCATTGTCACTACATTCACATCAAATAGTACTTTCAAACCCCTTCACTACATACATCGGAAAAGAATCACAGCAATAAAGAGGCCCCAAATATCGTGTTTCACGCGAAAGACACATCCCATGACACATGTTCACACAGATTCCACTTTGCTTGTGCACAAAACACAAAACAAAGCATGTGAATAACCAAAAGGCCGATCTCTTGGTTTTACAATGGTTATGTTACTCCAAATAACGAGAATTACTTGTGATGGAATGTAAAAGGTTTTTATTAACCAGGAATAATAAAATGATGTATGAGTGGTATATATATTTAATGATATTAAGAAATTCATGTCATTTGAATCTATAAGCACTTTCTAAGATGGTGAGACATAGAAAAGAGCAAAGGCCATAGGTACAATTACTTCGCTTCAAGCAACTTTGATGAGAAATTGGGGGGTGGGGGGTTGAGAACATCGAGGCCAGTTACTTAGAGGTCTACTTGTAGCATGGCAGTGCCACGCCGACTGATCGAAGGGGCCACGTGGCTCGAGCGGTGTCACCAAGGACTGTGGACGGTGAGACGGGATGGTTTGAGGGTCAGAGACCCCCAAGCACCGCGGGTTTGGCCTAGTCGGCTAAGGATTCCGTCGAATCAGTTACAATGGTATCAGAGCTCCAGGGCTCGAATCCCATGCTGGGATTACCGGAGATGCCAAGGCGGCTCTAACTCCCAGTTGGAGGGAGTGTAGCGTGGCAGTGCCACGCCGACCAGTCCAAGGAGCCACGTGGCTCGAGCGGGGTCACTTGGGATTGTGGGTGGTGAGACTGGATGCCATAACCACCCAGGTCTCTGACCTGAGGGTCGGAGACCCTCAAGCACCACGGTTTTGGCCTAGTCGGCCAAGGATTCCGTTAAATCCGTTACACTAGCCCTGTAAAGAAATTGACCGAATGATATCATAGCATCGAAATGATCTGTGATACCTATGTCAACCCTTGTGGAAAGTGGTTCAATGTGTCAAAAACTTTAGGAGCAAAACATCAAAATTCAAGGCAGGTGACAGAAATTCCCTCGGCCGGTCGGTGAAAAAATCTTGAGGTCGACCCGCAGTGGGCCATGAATATAAGGACAAGGTTGCCCAATCGTGTAGTTTAGGGACTTGTATACGTGTGGGAGGTAACACCTTCTCCCCCTTCAATTTGGACATCCAGATGTGTTAGCATCAGTAACGCTTGTTGTAGATGTAGGTTGGGTGATCAACACCTTGGAGGTTTCGTATTGCTCCCAGCTGTTGAATTTGGTGTTGTAGCCATGCCACTTAACCACAAACTCGATCCCTTTTCCACCATTTCCATGCGCGAGGATGTCCTCCATCACATATCCCTTGTCCCCGTCCACTTAAATGGGACGCGGAGAAGTGACATCACAACTGGGGAACCTCTTGCTTGGGTCCCAATTGTTGTTGAATACTATCCGCAAGAATATTGTTTAACCTATGTAGTCCTACACGTGTGGCAGAAACCTTGCCATAACCCACTTTCTTGGAGATTCCAAGAAAGTGGTTTATGGCAAGGTTGTTGCCCACGAGAAAGACTAGCTACAAACGTATCAGGTCTCGAGGTCAACGTTGTCAATTCTGCTGCCACGATCTCCCTTGCTTCCCTGTTTCTAGCTGAATAGACCATGCCTGTTCTCTCTGGCGCATGTATTTTTTGCCACATCTAATGATATCAACTTTGTGTGGCATTTGATGACTATTCCAACTTCCTCTACTGCTTCCTCCTCTGTTGCTTCTTGTAACCGATTTTGCATCGAATATCACTTGATCATACATGTATGTCCTTTTCCCATTAATGATAAAACAGACTGCTACAGTGCTCCATTCTACTTGCAGGTTGTGTTGTACAAGAAATTTCTACCGATGATGATTTCGTGGTTGCTCCTTGGGTAGGTCCTCTAGGTCGTTGCATTGTGCAGGTCTTTGATTTGCACTCAAAGTGGATTACAAAGTCCACAGACCTATAGTTGTCCATCAATGGTTTTTCTTTAAAACAACACTGATTCATTTTGCAAACCCGAGTTTGGAACCATGTCAACACTCACAACAATATGAGAAGCTCCTATGTCTAGTAGTGCTAGTACCGTTTTATCACTGCTCCAACCTCTTGGATCTACTCATTGTAATATTCCTGGTTGGTTATCCTCGTATTTCTTTTCAAGGATTACAATATTAGGAATCTTCGTCATTGGCCTTCTGAGTTGTTCAGATGGGTGATTGGTCAGTACAAACTCTTTTGATCTACATGTAGTTCACCAAAAAATCCTTTCCTGATCCTTTTTACTTCCAATTCTCCCAGTTGATGGCTTGTTGATGCTGCTTTTGACACTCACACGAGATGTGCACTGGCTTCCTACAAGTCTGGTAAACCGTTGGTTGTCTTGATCAACAGAGTCAATCTACACCAAGCACAAGGTTTTTGCGGATTGTGACTATAAGTTGTGGTTTTGGGGCCGCCACCCACCAGATTCCTACATCTAAGCCTTGTAGTTGCCTTTTTCGAAGCGATTTGCTCCTGTGATTGCTATATTTGTAGAAGGCCGTCCTGGATGCCAAATATAGCAATCACTCACTGGATGCTGTGCTTGAGGTCGTTGTCGTAGTAAAAACAGAGTGTGTTGGGGATGAGGTCACTGTTAGTGATGATTTGATGGAAACATAGCATATTTCTTGCCTTGCTGGACTCCTTATGTAAGTGTTGAAGTTTTTATCGTGCATAAGACTTCTCATCGTTTTTTCCAAAGTATGCGAGTAAGCCGTACAGAGGCTGTCCAACATGTTGGTGGAGCCCGTGAGTCGTGCAATATGGGATTGATTTGCTCACGAGGTGTTGCGTCTGTTGTCAACAATATGAGAGTGGTCGCATTGTAGGGTGACGTGGATGTCTTCGTGGAACTCAAACAGAGCATGTCATCCGGCTGTTACTTTTCTTCAGTCAGCTTGTGATTTCTCGTCACATAGGTTCCCTTAATCATTGGTCTACTACATGGCTTTGGGTCTATCTGGTGCTCAACGTCTTGCTGCAACGGTAATTTTCAAGGTATTTCTCTAGAGAAATAACTATTCAACTCCTTGACAAGAGATGGAAATTCCTCCGAATGGCTTCAAACTTGTCAGGTGCCAAGGATGATGTTTTCAAGTCTGTTGCCATGATCTCCTCTATTCCCGTTGTCTCCAGATAAGTAGGCCATGATTGTGATGTATTGTTTTGGCCACATCCAGCAATATCAACGTCGTGTGACATTTGGCGACTTCTATAACTTCCTTAGTTGCTTCCCCCTCTATTGCTTTTTACAATCGCCGTTATGTAATGGGTCTCTCAATCAGAGACATGTGCCCTTCTTTTCCATTGATGCTGATGTAGGTTGTTCCGTTGCTCTAGTCTACCTATTGATAGTTTTGTCAGAAGAAATCTCCCCCGAAGGTTATTTTGTGGTCGCTCATTGGGCATGTCCTCCAGACCGTCACGTCATGCACACCTTTGTTTTGTACTCAAAGTAGATTACAAAGCCTAGGTATCTTATGTCGTTCATCGATGGTATTTCCTTTAAACTCCCCTAGTTTGTTTTGCAAACCCAACCTCTCAACCAATTTATTGCTTACAAAAGCATGAGAAGCCCCTTTGTCAAGAACTGTCGGCGCCGTTATGTAACTTTTACAAACTCTCGGTTGTACTAGCAGTAGTATCTCCGGTTGGCTGTCCTTTACCCCTTGTTGAACTTGGGAATCATAAGACCCATGTGATATTAGGAATCTTCGTCTTGGGCGTTCTGGGCCATTCAGATGGGTGATTGGTCAATGATTTGTTTTTTGATCGAAAGAAGGTTCACCGTCTACTCCTTTCCTTTGTTGTTTCTTGACTCCTCGTTCTTTCTTTGTTACTTCTCCCTCCTCTATGGCTTGTTGACGTTGCTTCAGACAGCCATGCAATATTTACACCGGTTTCCATCAGATCCAACATAGCTATTGATTGTGTTGATTGACATAGTCACTCTCCATCAAGTACGTGGTTTTGTGGACTGTGACTTCCCTCCACAATGGTATAAGTTGTGGATCTGGGGTTTCCAACCATCAGATTCTTACACATAAGCATTGTAGTTACCATTGTCAAGGTGGTCTACTACTCTGAAAGTCCACATAAGGTCATCCTGGATATGAAATATAGAAATCGCTCGCCGAATGCCGTGTTTCAGGCTATTGTTGTAGTGAAAAAAGAGTTTTTTGATAACGAGGTGACTGTTGGTGATGTTTTAACAGTAACGTAGTGTACACTCTGCCATGTTGGATTACTCGTGTAAGCGTTGAAACTTGTACCATGCGTAAGACTTCTAAAATATTTTGCCAAAGAATTTGAGTTCGGTGTGCAAAGTCCGCCCAAAATACTGGTAGATTCAGTGATTCATGTCATTCTAGACTGATTCGCTTAATAGGTTTACGCTTGTTGTCAATAACATGGGAGTGGTCGCACTGTAGGATGACGTGGATGGCCCGATAAATCCATGACGGAGCATGTCATCTCGATGTTCTCTTTGTTCGGCTTGTGGTCGCTCATCGGATAGGTTCCCTTGATCACTTGTCTAATGCATTGCTTCAGGTATGTCCGTTTCTTGACATCTTACTACAAATGTTGTTTTTAAGGTAGTTTTTCTGGAAAAGAGTTCAAACTCCATCAGAGGAGATGCAAACTCCTCCAAAATGGCCACAAACTTGTCACTTGGCTGCCATGATCTCCTCTACTTCCCTTGATTCCATGTGAACAGGCCATGCTTGTGCTCCCTAACGCAAACAATTTTTGGCCACATCTAGTGATATCAACTTCCTGTGACATTTGGTGACGGTTCCAACTTCCTCTATTGCTATCTTCTCTACTACTTTTTGTATCCGCCGCTGCGTTGTGGGTCTCTCTATCAGAGGTAGGTTCCATTAACACTCACATAGACTACTCCACTGCTCTAGTATACCTATATATTGTGTTGTTACAAGAAGTCACTTTCAAGGATGATTTTATGGTCGCTCATAAGGCAAGTCCTCCAGGCCGTTACGTCGTCCAGATCTTTGTTCAGCACTCGGAGTGGATTGCAAACTCTACGGATCTACAATCGTCCATTGATGTTCTTTTTTCAAACGTCCTCGGTTTTGTTTGTAAACCCAACTTCCGAACCATATTGTTGCTTACAAAGATGTGAGAAGCTCCTTTATCTAGTAGTGTTGGTACTATTTCTGACTTTTACAAACTTGCGGATTCCCTTGTACCCCTCGTCGAACTTTGTGATCTCGAGAAACATTGTCTATGGCATTACGAGCCATTCAGATGGGTGATCGATCACGCGGATTCTTCTTATCAATAGGATGTTCATTGTCTACTCCTCTCTTTTGCTTTTTCCCGAATCCAAATTCTTCCTCTATGAATTATCCCCCTTTGTGTCTTGTTGATGCTACCTTCAACAGTCGCACGAGATGTGCCCCGGCTTCCCGCAAGTCCACCACAACCGTTGATCGCATTGGTTGAAAAAGGCAACCATTATCAAAGATGAGGTTTGTATTTACGATGAATTCCCTCTGCAACGATATGAGAAATGGCTTTGGGTTCATCAGTTGTGGGATTCCTACATCTAAGCATTGTTACGTTTGGATGTAGAAAATGTTACCATTATCACATGATCTGCTACTTTGAAAGCCCCCAGAAGGTCAGGTAGGATGGTGAATAGAGTAATCGCTCTCTGGATATCACGCTTGAGGCCATTCTTATAGTAAAAGGTTTTATCGTTCGAGGACAAGGTAATTGTTTATGATGATTTAATGGTAACACAGTGTATACTCTGCCATTTTGGGCTAATGATGTAAGCATTCAAACGCGTACCGTGAGTAAGACTTCTCATTAAATTTTCCAAAGCGTGTGAGTATGACGTGTAGAGTCCGTCCAACGTTTTGGTGGAGACATTGAGTCATGCCATGTTAGATTGATTTGCATTTGTTTATGAAAACATGAGAACTTTTGCAGTATAGGGTGATGCAGATGGCCCGATGAAACCCTGATGGAGCGTGTCATCCAACTATTTTTCCTTTTTCAGTTAGCATGTGGCCCCTCGTCGGATAGGTTCCCATGACCATTGGTCTACCACATTGCTTCAACTCTTCTTGGTTCTCGTCGTCTTACTGCAAAGGTACTTTTCAAGGTAGTTAGTCGGGAAAACTTTCAAACTCCTTGGAAAGAGATACAAACACCTCCGGAATGTCTACAAAGATGTCACATGCCAAGGTCAATGTTGTCACGCCTGCTACCACGATCTCCTATGCTTCCCTTGTTTCCAAGTGGACAGGCCATGCTTGTGCTCCCTGTTGCATACATTTCTTGGCCACCTCCAGCAATATCAACTTCGTGTGATTTGGTGGATGCTGCAACTTCATTGGTAACTGCCGCTGCATCGTGGATCTATCAGATCAGAATGTACATGTCATTTTTTGTCATTTATGCTGACATATACTGGTCCACTACTCTAGTCTACCTAAAAATTGTTTCTGCATAATAAACCTCTCCCAAGATGATTGTGGTCGCTTATTAGACAAGTACTCCAGGTTGTTATGTTGTGCAAATCTTTGTTCTACACTTAGAGTGGATTGCAGAGTCTACGGATTTACAATCATCCATTGATGGTCTTTCTTTCAAACATCCGTGGTGCAGTTTGCAAATCCATCTTCTGAACCATGTCATTTCTTACAAAAATGTGATAAGCTACTACAACCGTCGGCATTACTCTATGACTTTTACAAACTATGGTTTGCACTCATGGTAGTATCTCCTGTTGGTTGGCCCCTTGTTGAACTTTGTGATCTCAGGAATCCTTGTCTGTGGCACTTTGAGCCGTTCAGATAGGCGATTTGTCAACGTGAATTCTTTTTGTAGACATGAGGTTCACTATCTACTCCTTTCCTTTGCTGTTTTCTGACTCCTTATTTTTCTTCTATAACTTCTCCCCCTTCATGGCTTGTTGATGCTGCTTTAAACAACTGCGCGAGATGTGCCCCGACTTCCCGCATGTCCAAGACGACCGTTGATTGCGTTGATCGATGAAGTCAATCTTCATCAAAGACAAGGTTTATATTGACTGTGACTTCCCTCCACAACGGTAAAAGTTGTGGATTAAGGGTTTTCAGTCGTGAGATTTGTATATTCGAGCGTTATTACACTTGGGTGTAGGAATAGGTATCATTGTCAAGGTGATGTGCTGATAGGAAAGTCTGCAGAAGGTCTTCCTGGATGGTGAATATAGCAATTCCTCTCCGGATGCGGCGCTTGAGGCCATTGTTATTGTAAAAGTATAGTTTTTTGGGGATAAGGTCATTGTTGGTGACGATGTAACTGGAACACTTTGTATACTCTGCCATGTTGAACTGCTGATATATGTGTTGGAACTTGTACCATGCGTAAGACTTCTCATTAATCTTCCCAAAGCGTCTTATTATGGTGTGTGTGTGGTCCGTCCAGCAATCTGGTGGAGTCAATGAGTCGTATCATGTCAGATTGATATGCTCAAGAGGTATGACATTTGTAGTCAACGACATGAGAGCGGTTGCATGAGCCATTTATCTGGTTCTACCTGTCTCTTGTTGTCTTCACCAAGAGACTAGTAGAACCACCAACTTAACATCAGGCTGCTGACCTAAAGCCGTGCCATGCAAAAGCAAGACCATGAGGACCATTTTCTTCTTATCATTGTCGATCCCAGCAGTGGTGGAGTCTACCTCCAAACTCGTCAGCCACATCAAATCGTCGGTCATTTAGAAATTGTATGATCAAACAACTTAGGAAGTGCTGGTCAAATGTAGGGTTCATTGAATAATTGAATGTTTCTCTTGGTGAGTAATGATTTTTGCGTATGCATACTCTATTGTTCCTCCATTGTCAAGTTGATTTATTGAGCAAATGGATACCGAGGCCCTCTAGTGCCTTTGGCACATGTCTTTGTTGATGCCGGCCTATCCTCTTATGCCTCCCATCATGGTATGTGTCACTCCGGCATGATTGGCAGCATTGGATTGGCTGTTGAAGTCGACGGGGTTGGGCCATTTGTCGCAAAAGTTGTCGTTGTTGCATGGTCCACCTGGAGAGCTTCATTGACTCCCCGCTCCCAACCCCCCATCGTTGGAGTCCTCGTAAGAAACTGCTCTTCGTCGCCAAATTCCCACGTTCTGTTCACTGTTGTAATTGTGAGGTCTGTGAATTTCTGGATGGTGGAGATGCACAAATGCCTTGTGTGAGGATGTTTCCATGTGTTTTATGCACTGGCTGCCCCTCCAGTGCTGTCACGGTTTGATATCGAGTGTTTTGCCGAGAAAAACAAAGGTGGTTCGTAGGGATGAGATACAAATCAGAAGACAATTGGAATGGTATTCACATAGAATCTTGAACATCGTGGATGTAGAACTCTCGCCCATACTAGCCCACAAAAAATCCTGGTGCCTTACATGATCATGGCCGTCTCTGCCTAAAATATCCATTCTTGAGGTTTTCCATGTTGACAAAGTTATTGTATTGCTCGTAACCAATGGCCGATGCATTGTAGCCCTCCAACTAGATGAGATATTTGGCAATATTATTTTATCTCTGACTTCTCAGGTTTTCTCCCATCACGTACCTGGTATCCTCGTCCACTGAGGTAGGTAGTGGCAAGGGTATTCAATATCGAGGAAAGTGATTGCTGGTACATTGGTACATTGGTACATTGGCTCGTGTGGAAGAAGGTGGATCAACATGCTGTCCGAAAGGCATAGCGTGGCCGTGAAAGGCAAGCACACCTCCTTGATCTCATGGACACGTAACCACTTAAACTTGGGCTTTGCACATTTATGTCCTCATATCCTATCTTCATACTGCTTAGTATGACCTAGTTGCTATCGTGGAACTAGACATCCTTGTGATGGATTTTAGCTGCTGCATCAATGACGCCCTTATTTTCAGTTCAATACAACATGTCCAATGTCCAATGTCGGGGAATTATCATTGTTCAATAACAATCTCGAGTAATGTTGATTGAACCTTGCAGTGCAGACGGAATCATCATAATTTCCAGGCAACCGGCTTCAAATGGTACCTTTTCAGTTGCGACCAGTGCTGTAGAGTTTTATTCAAGCTCGGCGGCCAATAGCTCGACCTCTGAGTCAGTGTCATGGGGTACTGTGTCTATAACAATTAATATAGTATCTCACTGCATCACTTGGTCTTCCACACGAGTCTTGGATTGAAGATTGTGAAAATTAGTATGTGAATTTCATAACAAGTCATGCCTCCCATGATGGTCACTATTGATAATGGAAAGGATCCCGTGGATATGTACAATGCGATTGAGGAACATAGTTATTTATCCCTTGACAGTGACACTGATGAATATTATGATGAAGTGTACCATCCCGGAGAAGTGGTCAACTACCACGAGTCATGCATCCAAATCTTTGGTGTGAGGAGAAACCCGTTCTTGAATCCATGGATATATCTCACCAAGGCTCAGTTGGTTTTGTAAGTGGTTGAAGAAAACGAGGGGATTTTGTTCTTATTGATGTGTTTTGTAGGCAAACGTCCTAGGTTTTACAGATGTTTACAATATTGGTATGTACTTTCTCCCACCAAAAGAACCTTCCAGACTTTTTAGCATATTTTCCTCACCAAGTTGTTAACCCTGGCTGTTGTTGTGGCCCTAATCAATTAGCATCCATCACGGTTATTTGCTTGGATGCACGACGATCTGGCAAGGACATTGGGATTGACTATACAAGGCGTTGGCTTTTCTCTAGCCATCTCATCACTTGTAGCCACATGATAAAGGTTGATCGTCTCGCTCTATGTGTATATTGTTAATCCCAGCAATCAAGTATGGAAAATACTCAATTTCGTAGACAAATTTGGACTCAAGGATCTTCATCCATGGCATTTATCCATGGCTCAAATTTGACAGACTCTCCATATGTTCGAGGGCATGATGGTCGCTGCGAACAACACATCATTCAAAATTCATTTAATTTTCTCACACCTTTAATGTCCATACAGCTGTGTGCATCTGTTTTTCACACGCAATGTGGTTCAGCTCGGGCCCACATTATTTATGTGACACGTGTACGATGACCTGCTCTCCTCTGTCATTTTCTTAGAAAAGAAATATCCTATCACTCAGTCAAACACACGCGTTACACTGTCAATAATTGAATCTACCAACCATAAGGATGTACAAAAGTTAGAGTGTTTCCCTGGTAGAAAAGTAATCATTGCATGCTTCTGCCTAAATGCACTGATTTGATTTTCATTCAGGTTACAAAGTGACACTAACAAATAGGGGTAGTCCTTGGGGGGGGGGGGGAAGGTAATAGTTATGGATCCCGAAAAAGACATGAATATCCCGAACATTTGTCTGAAATGGCCATCAAATGCTAACACGTTATATGGATCCAATTCACAATCCACCCACCACAAATGATGTGGTCCAAAGAATCAATAGAACAGTGACTACATCATACTTGTACAGTTTTTTATAGGATTTTTCAATTCACAAAACTTTGCAAAGACTTTGGAGGTTTCCATTGTTCCCATTAGGGATACAAATGTGCATCACAATGCCAGGAAGAACGAGACTTTAAAAATTTGATGAGTGGGTGAAAGTTACTATCCATCACTACAATGAATGCAAGTGGAGAATGTTCTAGTCCCAGCAACATAATATGAAATCCAGATTTTGACAGCAAGTTTAGAAGAACATCTTCTTGAACTCAATATAAGATATCCCTACCTGGTGAAAATGACTATGTGAGTCAAATATACACGAGTCAATTGTTCTATATTTATAAGCTCCCGCAAGTTGGTCTAGAAGTTGGTTTGCATGAGACAAAGGGTAGCAATTTGTGATGCTTCCATTGTCAAGCTTTTGATACCCCGGTGTTTTTGAATTCGATGTGTGTATTTTTTAGAACGATGTAGTCCTTAATTTCAACCAAATTTCCAGGGTTTGAATTATTTATGTGTTCCTAATTCATCGAATTTGAGATGGCTCCGGTCCTCAAATTTGACAAAAGGACGGGCATAATCCCTATCTGCTCCATATATTTGACAAATGCCCCCGAGTGAGCGTCTGGCAAGCACTATAATGCACTGTCGTGCGCGCAGATTTGGCACGTGACAGAGCGCGTTTGGCAGTACCGCCAGACGCACCCCCAGTCACATGCCAAATCTGCGTGTGTTAACTGCACGTGCATGTGACGCGTGCCAATTCAGGGATCTTGTGACTTGCGAACTCATCGCTCGACTACGTCCAGCGAGGAGTTCGAACATGGAATTGTCCTGTATATATATAGACGTAATCAAGCGAGTGAAGTCCAAGATAAATTTGAACCCTCAACCCTTAAATTCAATGTTTTACGTTGCTAATTATGTAAGTGATCCGTTACGTTCGTTGAACGAAAAACTGGTTCAAATGATATCACCTAAAGAAACATTAAAATTGAATGTAAAGAGCACCGGGGTACGTCATGCACCTCTTGATGTGGATGGTCAGACAATTTCCTAATCGAGCCTCTTTTCCATGTCTTTTCAACTCTCTCATCTCTTGGTAGCTCATGCAAGAGGTCCTCTTGACCGTCCAATGACTTCCTTTCCTCAAATAGGTTTGGTGAGTGATGGTCTACCAATGAGGGGGGATTTGTGATGGTTCATTAGGAAAGAGCCGGGAAAAGTCCTGGAGAAGTGGCTGGAGAAGTGGTACAAACTAGTTGAGTGCCACTACAAACACCGTCATGGGCGTCGACAATGAAAGCGATGAGGCTGATGAGGCTCGTGCATTGACTATTGCTACATCTCTTACTTTGCCAGGTTGCATGAAGATGTGTCCCATGTGTGATTCGTGTTACTGGTGATGCCTGGCCACATATAAAGACAAGGACTATGATTAATGTTTTTTGTCACATTCATTCCTGTACAAAGTCTATCGATGCCTATACTAATTCTTGTTTTCCGGGTTCCTGTAACCGATATTGCTTTTAGAAGTTACTTAACAGCAAGTGTCGTGTAATGGACGTGGTCCATTTTGCGACTGAATCAATCATTTATGCCCAATCATCCCAAATCCATAGACTTAACGATGGGTGTAGAGCACTTGAGAACATGGTAAGGATCATTATGGGAAAGAGGTTGAGAAAAACTAGAAGGCATCTGAGGAATTTCTTGTTAATCGCACATACACAAAATGTTTTGTGTACATGGATGGGGAAATTCAGTGAAATTACTCGAGGAAATAATCCCCCGAATGATCGTAAAATGTTGACATGAATCTTAAAATTTTTTAGGACATATGATTAACTCCTCTTTTCAGAGAAGGTTGCATACTTCATGCCCATACATATTTTGATGGCACTTCTAAGATAGCATTATTGATCGTGGTGTACTTAGATCATTGAATGGCCTAACACCAGCTTTTGCTTGTGAAATGGACATATTCTCCATCGACCCGCAGGTCACATCTTGTAACGACGACAGCTTGACTCGCTCGCATGACCCGTCGCTCCCACGACAGTTCTCCATAGCGAAACATGTTGCTCGCCAATTTTGAGGATCCCTTTTTACCAAGCAGTATCTATCTTTCCGTGCGGTCGTTAAACAATAAAATGACTGTCAGAGTGGGAGTGGAAGCAAGTAGTATTTGTGTTTCGTGCTAAGATTGCTGCCAATATGGGAGATCAATTGGTCTCAAGCAAGAAAAACATCAATAAGTAATGAACATATTTAAATTTTAGTTTCTGTTTTAGCATGAGAAAGGTTTGCGGAATATCATATGTCAACTGCTTTCCATTGACGGCCCGGATGCACTGGTTCATAGCTTTTGTAGTCCATCGGCTTTGCGTACAAGTACATGTTTTAGATACACTCTCAAATCAGAGACGGGGAGGAGGGCATCAATGCCCCCCCCCCCCCCCCCCCCTGAATTCGAAATGTATTGGGTCATGTATCTTGCGGACAGTAAAACAAACACAAATACATTCACACACTGGTACTTTTTTTGCGTGGATACGATACACTCCCCGCTTTACATCCCCCAATGTATTTGATGTGTAGGAGGGTGGATGTGAACAAATTATCGGGCCTGTTATGTCCCGTGCAAGATCCCGACCGAAAACCTCGCTATAAATACCTTTGCATATACTGCTAATTTCTTCACTTGAATGTGTTGGATATAATATGAAATATTTCATTTCAAATTACACTTGTGTAGCTTTCTCATTGTCTACCAGCTTCACCTCCCAATACATTTCCCAGATTCACTTTACCGTTTGTGGGGGGGGGGGGGCAAGTCCCGTCCTCCCCTCCCCCCCTCCAAGTCCAAGAATGTATTGGGGGGTTGTATCAGGCAATGCATCTGGTGGAGCGTCAACGGTGTACGCAATTGTATTCACACACTAGCGAACAGCTTTTAGCGTTCGTACACTACACACCCCACATCACAAAAACAATACAAATCATGGTTTTGGAGGGAGGGGGGTGTTGCCGAGCTATCCTGGTACAGCTGCGGAACAAAATTCAATGCATTGGGTCATGTATCTAGAGAACAGTCAAACGAACACACCAATTGCCATGCCTGGAAAGTCGGGAAAGGTATAGTCGCGAAATCTCTCACAACCATGCCATTCCACGCGCATTCCATCACCATTGATGTAAGATTTTTGACAATGGAATTTTCAGCGTGACTTACGATGGTCGCAAAAAGTTCGCGACCACGAGTTTGACGACTTTCCAGGCAAGGCAAATATGTTCATACACTAGTAATTTTTTTCTCGCGCCTGTACAATACACTCCCCGCCTCACATCCCCCAACACATTCAAAGTGTGGGGGAGGGTGCACGTGGACAAACAATCAGGGCCCTGTTACATTCCGTGCAAGAACCCGACCAAACACCTAACTAAACAGACTGTTGCAAGAATCATCGATCTCTTATTCCGAATGTTTTATATTTTGTTTGGAACTACACTTTTGTAGTTTTCTCACTGTCTATTAGATTCATCGTCAGATACACTTCCCACATTCACTTTACCGTTTTGGGGGGAGGGGGGGGTAGCCTCCCCCCATTCCCCTGTTATTGATTGTATTGCAAGGGTGTTTCGGGTAGTGTGGCTCAAAGAGGGCCTTCTTTGTGCAAACGTGTATGAATACAACAGTACACATTAGCATGCAAATGTACAATACACTCACCGCTGCATACCCCCTTAGCGATTTGAGGAGGGGGGAGGGAGTGGGGGGTGGTGGGAGGTGGGACGATACACCCTGAGATACCCTCCGATACTGTCGTCGTGCTGGTTTGGTCAGGGGAGGGGGGGTGGGACCACCATCTACTTGGTGAAAGTTAAGTAAATCACCTACGAGCACGTTTTGGTATATCGGAGTGACTAAGACACTACGTATAGCGAATATTTATGCCCGCAAATACTTTAAAGGACATAAGTAGGTCATTTTTGCAACCTGAACGTAAAACAATTTTGACATGACACTTTTCAGGATGATTTAAGATAAAAATAACTTCATAAATGTTGCAGTGAAGAATGTATCTATTGAGTAACTAGTGAACCAATAAATGTGTTCAAGTAAGTAAACTTCCAGGAAGTAAAGGTATTACAAGTGTAATGTACATAGGTTGTGTGGTGTATGAAAGTGGCTTGATTAACCATACCTCGAATGAATGTGGAACTAAAATGCAATCCATCAGAATAGTCGTCTAAGGAGGCCGAATGACTGGCCGCCTCGGTCATTTTGGTTGAGAAGCATCACGGTGAAGTGGACAGGAATTTCATAGGGCACGGTTGAAAACATGCAATCTAGTCCTACTTGTTCCAAGTAGCATTGTCACGCTTGAAACAGGACCCCAACGATGTTCTTGGAGTGGAGGCGGAGTGACATGATGGACTGTGCATCGTGACACTCCTTTACCTCAAGTCGAGCCAGAATGAATTTTTGGGATACTTCCTAACTAGACTCTAGCACGTATATATTTTTCTGGACTTTAGCTCCTCATAACCTGAGCCTCGAGTACCCGCATTACCCGAAAACATTTAACATCCATTTTTTACCATACACATCATCCATACGATACGTCCCTCCCCTTTTACTTCGAACGGTCCCGGTTCCTCTTTGCTCACAAAGGTCTGATCATGGCATACTCCATGATGCAAACCATGTAACAGAAGAAGTGTGGAAAAAAAGCACACTGATTAATCCTGGCATCCATAATATTGTTGTGTCACGTTCATGTTCAATCAAACACACATATATGATGCTGATGTGATTTGGTGATTTACGCACAAAATCCCATGTCAATTGCATAATCCCTTGGCTCTCACCAAGGTGCGGAACGTACAACCATTTTAAATTACTTACGACTGTTTCTGCGTTTTCAATGAAGATCCCTCGGACACGTGTACCAACGCCACGGTCGATGCCTCTCTGGACATAAACTGTAAACAATGTCTTGCCCATTTGGAAGAGGAGACGTAAGATTATTTTCCCCACATTTTATCTGGCACGCATCCAGCAAACTGTTCTGGTCACGCTTCTTTCCCCCTTTGTGAGGAGGATCCCTGTGACCAGCCAACTACGAATCTATGTAAAAACTTTCAAGATCCACACACCACTTTTACATGACGTATGGACATGATCTCTTCCTAGGGTTTGTTACCGAGGTTGTACCTTCGAGCAAAAATTTCAGTACTTACAATCCAAGACTTGGAAATCAGTCCTCCCTGTTGCAACCATGGGTTCATGACCTCTTTTAGTACCCATGGATTGGTTGGTTGAACTCAACCAAGCTCCACCACGTCAATGCAACTTGCATGATATCTTGATCCCAAAGTTGGAAGGCACCAAGGTCCCAAGACATGGTTTTTGAAGACCCTTAACCTTCGTTTCAAGAATTGTACTCGTCTTTGAAGGAGATAACATTGGTCGTCTGGCATGCACAAATTGTTGTCTAGATCCGTTATTGAGCACGGCAATGCTCCAACGTACATGATATTGGTTTCAGCCATCATCTTCTCATTTATATCTAAAATGGGTACCGCAGGCCACCTTTCAAGTCTCCATTAAAATCATGTCATCGTTACTAGGATTTAACTGAGATAACCGATGTGAAAAACTGTGGATTTCATCCACAATGTAGCAGGAGGGCCGGTTTGGCCCTCCCTCCTCGCTGAAGCAAGGGGTGGTTGCGCACCACCCCTCGCATTAGTGAAGGCTGGCCGAAGGTCAGCACCTTGCTTGCCGCCGGCCTGCTGGGAGGCTGGCGGCCGGCCAAGTGACCGACCGGCCACCAGCCGGCGAGCAGTCAGCCGCCGATCACGGCGGCTGACGAGGGACGAGAGATGCGAGAGATGCGAGAGTCCTGGCGCGAAATCGCCAGCATGCCTCGCATGCGACGATTTTGCACCAGAACGTCAAAACGTAAACCGACGTTTGTTTGTGATGAACTTCGACATAAAAAAAACGTGACAACTCATGCAAACACATGAGTACAAGGTAAAAAATCCCTGGTTTGGGGCCCAAAACCATGGGTAAGGTTAAAAACAGAAATGGGCCTCTGAAGACTCAAACAATTCGAGTCTCCTTGCTCTGGGTCGTTGATGACGGTTGCTCCTTAGTTCTGTGAGGGAAAGAAAACCCTTGACGCGGACTGAGAACGCCATTCTACGAACTCCGACGACAACTTAAAAACAGGACCCGGAGGTTCCAGCCCATTACAGTGGTTTTCAGAGCAGGACGACCCTCGCGACCAAGTGTGCGGCTACGTCGTATATAAAATGCCACCGACAGCTGCAAGCAGTAGCAGAAACACCAAAGGGGAATACGACATCTATACTAAGCCGTTCCATGCACCAAAAAGTGTGTTAGAAAGCTCTTGAAGAGCTCTACTTCAACCTCCCAACTTCTTTGAGCTTGTTCTTCACTCCAGGGAGCTGAGTAGATTTTTCTTGGATGGGATGAGAAGTGCCCACCCCCAAAACCACGAACTCGCCTCCATTTTCAAGGTTCCCTCCTTCCTCCTTCCTCCAAAATTTGGAACAGCGTTTCTTCCCAAGGCCAGGGGAACCCATGGCCTGAGAACACCTTAAGTGGGAGGATGACACCTGAAGATTTTTGGCGGCTCCACAGTGCTCCCAGCTCAAAGAAGATGGTGCCAAGGGGTGCGAGATGCACGAAGAAGACTCAAGAGGAGGCCAGAAAGACAAGAGACAAGAGGAAGACAAGAATTGGGAAGATAGAGTGAAGGAGTTGCTAAGAATTATTAGAATTTCTCCCCTACTTGTTGCCCTTGTTTTGTGAGCGGCACTCACATTTCTAGTCATTCCCTTTCATTGTAATTTTCTGTTTTCCTAGATTCTAGTCTCTACCAATTGCCACGAGTCACGGCTTCGGAAGACTAGTTTCAAAATCCACGCCCTTGTGCCGACCATGGCGGCCTAGGACAGTAGAAATTAAATCTATAATTACCTCACCGGTCGTGACAGCAAGGAGACTTCGGGAGGCGATTGCTCCTCGAAGTGGTGGGGTGATCCTTACAACGGTCTTCATGTGCTAGTTGCACGGCGATGAGATGGCAAGTGCTGGACTTTCCAATACCAACAAGGGCAAGTTGGTGACGGCCTCACTGCACGTCCTCGGCGGACTCCAAATTTTGAGAGCCGTCGCCGTGAGCATGGTTGCCAAACCAAAGGCAGCCGTACCGTCAAAGACAACCCTCATGACACTCGGCAACAATAAGAAGTGTAAGGAAGCAGAGAAATTGCTTGACGAGCATGTCGATGTGCACGTGGGCAAACTCCATGCAATAGACGATGCGCTCGAGGAGGACCACCCGGACGTGGACCCCAACGAAGAGCACGACGCCGAAGATGGCAAAGGCAACGAGGATCTCGATCATCACCACTGTTGTGCGGCGATCTCAAGCCGATCGCTCAAGAAGGGTAAGATTCTCGTTGGATCACCCAAAGCTGCCGGCAATAGCGAGGCTATGGAGAGCAGCAAAGGCGTCAAAAGCAGCCATGCATGAAGTTCCCGTGAGAACGAGCCAGATGACGTCGCTGCGAAGGCTATTTGCGATGATCGCCACAAGCTTGCTGAGTTGGCTGCCAAGGCGTTGGGCTGACTCAAGATCACCACTGACGGCGGAGGTACGGCACCACGCGGAGGAGTGGGGGTGGTTGCGCACCCCCACGGAGAAGTGGGGGTGGACTCCTCTTCCTACGATGTGGCCGCAAAGGGGTAGAACAACGTCAACTCGAGTGTCGTCGCTGCCGACAGCCTCCTTTGGAAGGTGGGACTCCTTAGAGGCGTGTACGCGAACCGTACCCTCATATAGTGGGTAAAGGTTCACGGACAACATGAGGCTTTGGAGGCTATCGTCGATGCTCTGACAATATGAGAGCTGAAGTTCACATTCACCAACCTGTTGGCCCACGTCGGGGAGAGCATCCGGACCTCGACCGTGGTCGCCAACTGTAGCGCCTAGCCGCTTATGAGGCAAGCTACCAATGTGATGACCTTGATAAGGCGTTGCAGAGCGTGACCCAAATGCGGATGTATCAACAATCGCAGCATGCCTCAGGTGTTGATGCCACTGTCGGTGGCAGCGACGACTTGCCTACCTCGACGACTTTGGAGCCGGTCATGAACACGTCCTTCCTCCACAGTGTGGAGATCTTCCGGAAGGACGTGAAGCTGACCGACTGGCTAAATCGCATGGAGCACGGTCTAGGTGTCCACAAGGCTCCACTCAGTCAGTGGGGAAACCTTGCCATGACGCGGCTTGAAGACAAGCTCTTCAAGTATGTGGTAAAGGAGTGGTCTACGCAACAGTCGACTGTTGCACACACCACTCCTGATGAGTGGCAGTCCATGCCGTGGGTGGCCTTGTACACGATCAAGCATAAGAAGTGCACCCAGCGTGAGAAGACGCAATGTGCCTTCCACAAGATCAAGGACTTCAGGCGGCTGGGTAGCTCGCTCGAAGCCTACTTGAGCGAGTTTACCGTACTCGTGGAGGAAGCCGAAAGCTTCACCGAGGGCGATGGGACTCAAACCTTCAAGTACCCCGAGTGCATGCTCTTGGAGTACTTGCGTGATGGTCTTGCTAGTGAGAAGCTGAAGGAAAACACCACCACAATGGCAACAGGACAGGCTTGGACAAGCTGGAGGGTGTTGCGGAACTACATGAGTCAGGTGTATTCGGCAAACCCAAAGCACTACTCAAATGCACGGCCGAATGCGCATGCATTGGAAGGCCGCGACATGCGCATGGACACTGTGGGGGCTGGAGGAGCAGCTGGGCAGCTGGACACGGCCAAGGGCAAGCAACTTGCACTCCCTTCAGTCAAAAAGACATGCGGGCACAAGACCCCAAACCACAAGCGCAGCTACGACAATGACGAGCTGCAAGCGGTGCGTGAGCGTCACAACACAACATTCCCAGAAAATGTTTGACAGATTTGGTCTTTCCTCGGCCTTGCAAACTACTTTAGACGGTTTATGCAAGGGTATTTGACCCTGGTAGCACTGCTAACCAGACTCACGCGAAAAGACATGTGTGAGAATGGACAACTGATTGCAAGAACGCCTTCCTCAAAGTCAATTAGCTTCTATCCATAATGTATTTCCTAGCTCTTCCGGAACCATCGCAACCGTGGGAGGTTCAATGTGATTCGTCGATAGTAGGACTCGGATTTTTCCTCATGCAGGACGGTCACCCAGTTATGTATGAGAACCGGAGGCTTATCCCCATGGAAACGCGGTACACGATTGGGGATCAAGAGGTCCTTGCGGTATTACACGCTTTGAAGATGTGGTGTTGCTACCTCGATGGTGCTGAAGGGAGTGTGACAGTCGTAACCGACCATAACCCATTGGTGGTTTTCCAAATGCAACCGAACCTGTGAAGACGACAGGCGCGTTGGAGCAAATACCTGAGCCGATTCTCGTTCACATGGGAATATCGGCCAGGATGCATAAATGTGGCCGATCCACTAAGCCGACAGCCTGTGGAAATTAAAGGAACCACCATGGTTGGTGGGTGTTTTTGTCAACTGGCCTGAGACAAACGGACTAGAAAACAGGGCCGACACAATAGCACCTGCCGTCCGCTCCTAGCATTTCAGCTAGGAGAAGATATCACCCTCAGGATCACGGTTCCACACTGAGCTGTTCCTAGGCAAACACTTGCTAGCAACTGTGTCCACTTAACACTTGGTCACTTTCGCGCGAGGTGCTAGTCAAAGACTAACTCCTCGGGCTTAGACCAACCAGTGTCTTCTTTATACTGTTCCTTAGTTGGACAACTCTGTGATGAGCATCTAAGGCCAGATTGTGTGATTAGAATGAGGAATGATCCTGGTACATATAGTCCTAGGCCTGGCTTCTAAGGTGTGTGGGTAGTGGCACTCTTGGGGTGGTCACTCCACACCACCTCACCAGTCCGCCAATTGGCGCATCCACTGACCGCCAAGTGGCGCACTCTCCTCATGCATGGAGAAATGTCTAAGAAACTTCCCCTGTGCTGGAAAGGTCAAAAACATTCTGCGCACATCAAGACTAGATCGCAGGACCTGTTGTTCCTAAGTCCAACATGCTATCCGTTCCGCTACACTTCTGGTGTCTCGCTTGGACTTGCACCACGAACAAGGTTTGGGGGACTTACTCCAAGGGAGCAGTGCATGCCCAACCTATCCGTCAAGCCATAGCAGTGGCCATGGGGCATAAAAGAACAACAATCTCTCCCTTGCACCTTAGGCCACCTGCTGTGGTAGTTTTCTTTGGCATGAACCTGTAGCTCTAGGTTGTGTTTGTGTACGTCAACTTTCTTGGTCTTTAATTCTCATCTCTTGCATCCACCATGCCGACTCCTCGAGCATCTGCAACATGCAAGTCGCTGTCTAGCGGCTTTGTCAAGAAGTCCGCAAGCATTTTCTTGGTTGCGACGTGCTCCAGTTCCACGACACCCTTGGCGACAAGGTCACGTGAGTAGTTGTACCGAGTATCGATGTGCTTTGTACGCCGGGAGATCATGTCGTCCTCTGCCACAGCGATGGCACTATGGTTGTCGATGCGGATGACCGTTGCTTCCTCTTGTGGTGCCTTGATCTCATCAAGAAAACTGCGAAGCCACTGTGTTTCCTTGCACACTTCAGAGAGTGCAATGTACTCCGCCTCAGCAGTAGAAAGCGAGACGCAGTCTTACTTCCTCCTTGTCCACGAGACCGCACCATCGTTGAGAAGACAGACAAACCCTGAGGTGGACTTCCTATCATCAATCCGTCCTCCCCAGTCCACGTCACTGTAGCATATCAGTCGCAGCAAGTCTGATCCTTCTAGACTTCCAAACCGAAGTCCGACGTGTTGAGTCTTTTTGAGGTAGCGAAAAATTCGCTTCACAGCTTGCCAATGTTCTGGCCCAGGGTTGGCCACAAACCTGCTCACCTGACCCACCGCATAAGCAATGTCAGGTCGCGTTCCCACCATCGCGTACATGAGGCTCCCAACGGCGGACTGGTACGGAATGGTTGCCATCGCCCGCCGGTCTGCCTCGTTGCTTGGTGACATGGAGGAGGAGAGCTTGCAGTCAGAGGGTATGGGGGTACTGACGGGTTTGCAGTCCTCCATGTTGTAGCGCTTCAAGACGTCCATGATGTACTTTGTCTGGTTGAGCTCAATGGTGCCTGCTTTGCGGTTGCGGTGAACAGCAATCCCGAGGTANTACTCGAGAGGTCCCATGTCCTTCATCTTAAGCCTGGTGCCAGATTTTTCTTGAGGTCCATAGGAGCCTCCTGCGAGGAAGAACACATGATGAGATCGTCCACGTACAATGCCACGAGCAGTAAGCCACGTTCGTCCTCCCGCACATAGACGTTGGGATCATTCCTGCAATGTGCAAAGGAGATCTCAGCCATGAAGCTGTCCATCTCCTTGTACCAGATCCGTGGGGCCTGTTTCAGCCCGTACAACGCCTTCACCAGCTTGCACACCTTACCCTCGGGTGCTTTGACACCTTCCGGTACCTCCATTAGCACCTCCTTGTCGAGCTTCCCATAAAGGAAAGCTGTCTTCACATCCATCTGGTGGATCTCAAGGTCTTTGGCGGCAGCGACGGCAAGCAGGGACCTAATTGAGGCAAACGTGACAACCGGTGTGAAGGTCTCATCGTACTCAGACCCTGCGCGCTGTGAGAATCCTTTTGCCACGACCCTTGCCTTGTACTTGTCGATGCTATCATCTTACTTCCGCTTCAAGCTGAGCACCCACTTTGAGCCCACCACGTGAGCGTTAGCGGGTCTGTCCACCAGCACCCATGTGCCATTTTCTTCGATGGACGCGAGCTCGCTGTCCACCGCCTCCTTCCACTTGGCCGCATCGGGCCTTGCCAGCGCCTCAACCACAGTGAGCGGCTCTCCCTGAGCCAAACAGGACCAGCTCAGTCCAGTCCAGCTTCCGATGTCAGCGTCGTACTTTGCAGTTTGTTTTCTTTGTCGTGTGTTGTGACGTTGCATTGCTGGTGGATCTTTGCAATGCTGTTGCTCCTGTACTGCAGGCTGCCCTGAAGTTAAGTTTTCTTCTTTTGAAGAGCCACTGGCCTCCGAGCTGTTTTCAGAGGCCTCGGACATCTCCGACTCTGTGTCGGAGCTCGCCGCTGCGTCAGCCTGCGCAGCCGCTCTCCTTGCCACACCACTGTTCGTCATGGCCTGCTGTACTGGCACCACTTGCCAGTTTTCGGGAGCTTGATCTCCTGACTCCAGCAGCACCAACCACTCTCCCTGTTTTGGAGCTTGCGTGGGATCAAGCATCTCTTCCTTGCCTGGTTTCCTTTCGTCGAAGGTTACGTCCCAGCTGGTGATGAGTCTTCTTCCTGCCAGGTCCCACAGGCGGTAGGTCTTGTGGGCCGTCTCATAGCCCACCATAACGCACTTTCGCGCTCTTGCATCCAGCTTGCCGGCACCCTCACCCGCCTGGACCTTTGCCCATGCGGTGCAGCTGAATACTTTCAGGTGTGATGCGCCGGCTTCTTCCCTGACCAAACTTCTTGTGGCGTCATCTGTTGCTTTCCCTTCTTCTTTCCGCGCCTGCCTAGAGCAACCGCAGGAGTCAGGTTGACGAGATAGCATGCCGTTCTTGCCGCTTCCTCCCAGAACCGCGGTGGAAGCTTTGCATCAAAGAGCATGCTACGCACCATGCCGAGGATGGTCTGATTCATCCGTTCGGCAACACCATTGCTCTGCAGCGTGTAAGGCATTGTGGGCTGGTGGTTGATCCCATGTTGCCGCAATCAGCCCTTGCATGCCTCGTACTCTCCACCGTTGTCGCTTCGCATCGCTTTGACTTTCTTTCCGGTCTGCCGCTCCACCATGGCGACAAACTCCTGTAACTTTTCTCTGACCTCTCCCTTTGCTTTGAGGAAGAAGATCCACACCTTGCGGCTGTGGTCGTCTATGAAGGTCATAAAATACTTGCTACCACCGTTTGACACCGTGCAAAAGGGTCCGCACACGTGGTGTGAATCAGGTCAAGGGCTGATTCTGCGCGGCGACCATTGCACTCAAAGCGCGTTCGCTTGGTCTTGCCTTGGAGGCAAGGTTCACACAGGCTGCCACACCCAACCGCATCCTTCTTGCAACCATCCATGCCACGGACCAGCTGTTGTTGCTGGATGAGCGTGCTGTTTGCAACATGCCCAAAGCGTCCATGCCACAGATCAGCGTCTTCGTCTTTTGCGGCAGAGGATGCTTTTTCAGTTTTCGTTGGTGTGCTCTCCTGCGTGGGTGTCGAGACCACTGCCTCCGCTGCACCCNCATGACCCTCGTTTTCCGAGCTCTTTGATGCCGTTGTCTGCAGTACGTAGAGTCCGTCAACCCGTGGAACTTGTGCCACGAGATCTTTGTTGGCGTAGAGGACCTTGATGTCCTCGTTCCTGGTGATGACGGCCTTCTTCTGCGTGAACACTACCGTCATGTCGTTGTCCGTTATTTTTTACACGGACAGAAGGTTTGCCGCAAAGGAGGGCATGTAGACCACGTCACGTAGCCGTATATCGTTCTCCGCACCATTGAGGCTGATGCTCACCAGCTTGTCGCCCACGCCCTTTGCGTTCACGACGCTACCGTTTGCGCATCTGAACCGCCGATCGGTGGGGCCGATGGAGACAAATCCAGCTTGGTCGTTGCTAGAGTGATGATCGGTGCCGGAGTCAAGCCCAAAAACTCCTAGCCTGAGCAGCGCCGCTCCTTTTGCTGGAGGCGTGCTCTGTGCCATCATGTTGGTAGCTTCTTTGCCACTCTTTTTGCTGCCTTTGTTCCCATTGCTCCCGCCGTTTTCCTTCTTTGGCGATCTGCACTCTCTTGCCCAGTGCCCAGGTTTGCCACAATTGTGGCAGTTGCCCTGTCGCTTGGGAGCCTTGCCGCCATTGTTGCCTC
>SZWC01005465.1:22893-49519 GCA_023375785.1 Penium margaritaceum | reverse complement strand
TCTCTCTCTCTCTCTCTCTCTCTCTCTCTCCCTCTCTCTCTCTCTCTCTCTCTCTCTCTCTCTATCTCTCTCTCTCTCTCTCTCTCTCTCTCTCTCCCTCTCTCTCTCTCTCTCTCTCTCTCTCTCTCTCTCTCTCTCTCTCTCTCTCTCTCTCTCTCTCTCTCTCTCTCTCTCTCTCTCTCTCTCTCTCTCTATCTCTCTCTCTCCCTCTCTCTCAATTCACCTTTGAATTCATACAAAAAATTCCCACTAAAATTCGCGTCATATGCAGGATTCGGTTCACTTACATTGATATTGTTCTATAGAATTGCTCTTTGTGTAGAAGCAATATGACCTAGAAAAGACCACATTACCCTTCTGTTACTTTTGTATTAAAGTTGTAGTTTCTGGTGTGTCGAGAGTCACTCACCTGCGTGACTTGAATGATGTCTTTGGACTGATCCAGATGTTTTCGCTTGATCATTTGGCCACGGATGATGCCGGCCATTAGTTCAAGAAGCTCTTGTTTCGTTTCCCCCATGGCCACCAGTGGTCCCGTCGTATGTTTTCTGCTAGGACCCCCCACAGTGTGAGGTCCAGTGTATGTGGGAGAGTGTGTTCATAGTGAGTGAGGAAGTTCACTTATCACACTAAGTGTGCAATTTCAGGCCCAGGAGTTTCAAATGTTTCACGACGTTGGTTTCATTACATAGTCACATGGTTTGAGAGTCGAAACATCATGAAAGCCATTGGAGCTTCTTGCTGTTGTTTTGTTTTTCTTACGCCTGGTAAACTTCCAACAGATGAGTAGAGACTTCCAAAGGTCTGTTCCAATACTTCGAACACCTTGTCCTTGTTTGAGGTCAAGAAGTGATGCGATGGATTAGAGAAATCAGACAATCGATGTTTTGAGGTCGAAGGTAAGTTGTCGACTTCCAAAACTCTTTTCTCGAGAAGAGAGGAGTTACCAACAATTTTGACTTGGTCATACTATCTATCTTCATCTAGTGAAAACGTAGCAAATCCATTCCAAACTACACACTGATTTCCAAAACGCGTGGGCACATTTCGTTAATCAACAGTTTTCATTGTCCTCTCCAATAGCCTACAATACAGTATATAATACATTCTCACCTTGATGATTTTATGTAAATCCTTTGTAAAGTGGAGAGGCCATACGGGCAAGTGGAGTAGAAGCTGTTTTTACCTTCATGGAAGACACCTGGTTAATGTTCTCTTTCACACAACAAACACCCGCTGCAATGAAGAGCCCGACAGCGGACGACCGTTCCCTGTACCAAGCCTGTACCTAGTCGTCATGGTGGTTGGAGGATTATTGTTTGGTCAATCATTTCGAAACATTAACGGTTTGTGGTACCCATATGAACCTTTTTATTTCACTGTTGGTATGTTTTAAGTAGTGCGTCTGGTTAGCAAAAACAGAAGTGTTAAAGAGATCTTTACAATATCCATAATGTTATGGATCCTAGAGGTGGCTACGCAATCAGTGTGTGATAAGTGCACTTCAACGCTCATTTCGAGTGCACTCGTCACATGCACTACCCCCGTACACTGGTGGGCTTCTCCAGACAACCTTGCGATGACTAGAGCGACGAGTAGAGCAGGATATGGTCGTCGTCGGTCAGATCAATGTCATCGCCAAAGATTCAACGTAAACGGTCGTCGTCGAATAGCCGGCCGTTAAGTTCAATGCAAAATTATTCGCAAAGCGATTAGGTGAGCCAAAAGGGACAAGCGCACAAACTGAATAGCGGAAGCGAGCAATGAGTTGGATAGCATAAATAAGAGGTGTAATGCAGATGTAACACGGACAGATAGATTGGACATATCTACGTCCAACAAATAAATCTACTTGTAAGGAGCTACAAAAACCGTAGAAAAATGTTCAAACTGTACTGAGTTTGCATTTTAATCCATAAGAAATAATTCTGTTTCTGGTTCATGAACATATTTAAACGACACTTGGAGGGGCTCTAAACATACATAGAAACACATAGTGTATTAAAAAACATGGAGATAGAAACTTACCTGCCCATTTTCACTATAACTAACCTATATCACAAGAATATGAAGAGAAATTTAAGCCACATAGGGAAAAAAATCAACGGAGACTATGACACATGAGAAAGATAAGCACACTACGTGCACTCTTAGTGTACTAAGTGCACTTACCACATACACTAGACCCACGCACTGACGTCCCTCCTAAGAAGAGATGGTTCTGGCCATATAGTCCAAAACCATCTCTTCTTAGAGATGGAGACAAAAGGAAAACTGTGCTCGGACACATGAGACAAATTGGTACACTGAGTGCGCTCTCAATGTACTTTTCTATGGTGAATAGAGTACTTCCCACATACACTAGCCCCACACACTAACATCCCTCCTAAGAAGATAACTTTTTGGCCATTTAGGAAAGAATGCAAGGCATGCTAGGAAAAATAAGACAAATAAGTGCACAAAGTAAACTCTTAGTGTACTTTTGTTTGGCGACCAAGTGCGCTGGGCACACACACTAGCCCCACGCACTGAGGTCCCTCCTAAGAAGAGAATTTTCTGGTCACAAAAGACAAAATTACACTACTCTTACACACATTAGAAGGAGAGTAGAGATGGGTTCCAAGAACTCCCTTCCATGAGAGTACACTCAAGGCACACTAAAAAGGCAGTGCATGAAATGGCCATACTTCGCACACTCCATCGGAGGGGAGAAGATGTTGCCTCACGTGACCCTCACTGCCACTACCCTGGCGCAGATGAGCCTCGGAAAGTGAGAGTTTTCTCCTCTTCAGCTTGGTACCTGCAAATTCATTACCTAGAGGACTTTGGTCCTGTCTTGGGTTGGAGGAGTTTTACCCTCAACACCAGTTTGAAGCGGCAAGCAACCAGGTGTTGCTGCATGCCTTTAATGCCTTGCTGCGTACCCTCCCAGATTTTCAAACACACGAACTTCTTTGTTTCAGGTTCAGGGAAAAGGAAGAAGATCCATAAGAACCCCAAAGTGGTGCACCTTGACCCTATGAGGCATGGAAGCACTTTATGACCTGCCATGAAAAGTAGGACATGACATTGGTCATGACCCAGTGACTCCGCAACTTACACCTTAAGCCTAGAGCGCCTGTAGTCGAGTATTGGGATGACGCGACGGAAATTCGGCGTCGCCTCCTGGATCTCAGTACTTCCTGCCCCATCCTTGAGTGGCTAGAAGTGGCTAGTGGTACTCCTCCACCTTGGTGAACAGTACAAGGATTTCTGCTGTGACGTCTTCCACCACCACCTAGTGGCAGAAAATGAACACATCAATTATCTGACCATCTTTGAGGAGTTTTAGAAGAATGAAGATATCCTAAAGGGCAAAGCCCGCGATCTCTCCTCCACAGCACTAGCAGCTTACACCCATCAGAGCTCCTCCGCAAGAGCTGTAGCCGCCAGCTACAACGCATACATCAAGGCTATAGGTGATGGGGGTCGTGAGAAAAACAAGCAAAAATATTGCATGCAGAAGGGAAAGCTTGGAATCTAGTGGTTGATGAGACCACCCACACAAGGAGGATTCTCGTGGGATCTTAACTCCACCCATAGGGTCAAGCCCACCCAGTGGGTTTTTAATCCACTGAACTGATAACCCTATAGCTTGGCCCTCATGGATCAGCAACCCACATAACTCACAAGCAATACCAAAACATGAGACATGCGATAATTCTACATCTTCCATGAGCGTATGTAGCATGCATGCCTATGTCTCGTGTACCAAGTTCTCCCTGTGATCCATCACACTTGGTAATCCAATGACAAGCATGTCTGACTCAAAGAGATACAAGTATGCCCTCGCTCTTGGATCATTTGCATCCGTGACCACGTCTAACCCATGACGATGGAGCTCTTGTGTTCAGAGAGGAGCACACTTATGCAGTGTAAAGAGGTCCATATATGTGTGGGCAATAGTGAGTTTCCTACAGAGTGGTGAATGTGAATGAAGTCAAGAGGTCACTTGCATAGTTCCTCAAACCAAGCAGATGCTTACGACCACATGTCACATGCAACTTTCACAAGATAAGCAATCTGACGGATGGGTCACCAGATACTGGCAAGTATTGCAAGGACGAGCAACCACATGCAAACATCACAACCCAAAAATAGTGGCTCAACCAGGGACATAAAGAGCATGCAACAGGCCAACAGCATGCACTACCAACTTGCACATTCTACTACTGAGTGCCTTGGTGAGAAATTCTACATGCTGCTGACATTTGTTAACCATAAAACATCGACCTCTCCAGTCTCTATGCACTCACATACCAAAATGACGTTCCACGTTGATGTGCTTGGTGCGAGTGTAGTGCATGCCATCATGCTTTGTGATTGCTTTGGAGTTCTGATTTTCACATCGCTGGGTGATGCAGTGAATGGGTACACACAAGTGTTAAAGAAAGCCAGATCCTCTTGCATGTACATGTTCTTTGTGTAATATACCCGGGCTCGTTGGAGCTATGAGTCATGAGTCCCTCCTTACAACTCTTCCATGAGACACGTGTTCCACCAACAAGGAAGATATGCCCAGACTTGCTCCAAGCATTGATGTGTTGTATCCATTCATTTTTTGTGCAACTGTCGATAATGATCAAGGGTTTTGCGTGGAAGCACAACCAAACTCGTGCTATGGGGAGTGAGTAGCAAATGACACAAAGTATCGCCTTAAGATGGAGAGCCCTAGGCTGCTGTGAAATTGCGCCAAGAAGATGATCACAAATGCCAAATCAGCACGCATGGTCGTTGCAAGATACATGAGCGACCCAATGACACTAAGGTAGTCGATGACACCCATCGTCTCTCCCAGATGTGACACATCCAATGACTTGAGCAGGCGCTGTCCCAGCGAGGTCACATGGTTAGATGCTTTGGGTACATAAATCAACAATGACACGGAACGCTCCCCTTGACTGCATGTAGACGGTACCTTGTGCACATGGGAGGTATGGTTAATCACCCCCAGTTCATACACTTGATTTCCTATGTATACTACTTTTCTATTATGTTCACTTCCTAGAAGTTTACTAGCATGTACCCACTTGCTATATTACTAATTTCTCAGTGAACAAGTGCAATTGTGTTTTCAGAGACGTTTTGATAATAGTAAAAATAATTTCAAATGAGTGTGTTATTTAAATTTCAAAATAAACGTTATAGTTTACTAGCTAGCCTATTTATGACCTGGAAACTCAATTGGGTATATCTGTGAGACACAGCAAGTGGGTAAAACGCAAAAACAGAATGGAGATCACCAATCGTAGGCGAAAAGGACATGCGGTCACTTTTCTTTAAGTTTGCAAGTTCCATTAAAGTGATTATATCAAGGTCAATTAATATCCCCCCCCCCCCACCACCAACACCGAATGTATTTGGATGATGTATCAGGTAGTGTAATGTAGAGATCCTGGAAACTGTACACATACGTATTTTCATGTCTCGCCCCCCCCCCCCCCCTCCCCCCCCCAACACGTCGAATGTATTGGAGGAGTGTCTTGGGGGTTTGTATCGTAAGCTCGATCAAAATCGTACACAAGTGTATACATACACTTGTGTACTGTTTCAGAACCCTTGAGATACACTTCCCCATGCTCGCCCCCAATACAATTAGTCTTCTAGGGAGGGGGTGGGGGACGACCTCTCCCCCCACTCCCTCCTTAAAAAGTAAAAATGTATTTGGTATGTATGTCTGCAATTGTATCGGAAAGACATCCAAAAGAAAACTCATGTGTATTCCTTTATAATGTATTGAAATTCAATGCATAGCGCCGATCGTTGTATGCTGACAATTTGGAGAAGACCAAAATTGTAAGAACTTGTTTACTCGCAAAACTCGCTTGCATACGATGCGAGATACGAAACAACACCCCCACCAGAAGTCCCTCCCCCGACAAGACGAGTGTATGTAGGGAATGTATCGGACAGTGTATCTTGCATATATTCAAAAAAAAAAATAAGTGTATTTGTACACTTGTGCACAAAGTTGACCCCCCTCCAGATACATCCCCGAATGCAATCCCCCGATACACTTTGACTTTGGTGAGGGTGGGGTAATCTCTGCACCCCCCCCCCTTCTACAGTGACAAGTATATTGGGTGTGTGTATCGGTAAGTGATGTTGATAGACAACAGAAATAATACTTGAGTGTATTCTCTTAAAAGTAAAGAAGGAATAACTTGCTTATGCGCACGATTTGCTTTAGGAAGGATTAAAACGGCACCCTGACTCGGAGCCCTCTCCCCCCCCTCCTAGACTCAACGAATGTATCGGGGGCTTGTATCGGACGGTGTATCTTGCATACAATAAAAAAGATACGCAAGTGTATTTTTATACTTGTGCACTAAGTTTACCCCCCTCCACATGCACGGCCCAATACACATCACATATACACTTGCACATCGGATAGGGGGGGGGGGAGGGGGGGGATGCCACCCCCCCAGAAGTGTAAAGTGGATATAGCGAGTGAATCAGCGACTGATGCTGATAGACAACCGCAAGAAATCACATTAGTATTTCTTCCATCGATGGTAGAAGTCGATGTGAGCTGTCGATCTCTATGATCGGACAGACCGCATAATCTTTTGTACTGGAAAAGAGTATTTGGGGGGTTTATATGCATCGGCTCAAAAGAGACGCAAGTGTTTATACGATTGTGTAAAAGAATGGGATTCCTCCGCATAAGGTACCCGATACAGAACCCCAATTCAGTCCACCGTAGGGGCGGTGGGCGCGCGGGGGGGGGGGGGGGGTAACGCTTGACCGTTGATACCCACCGCTCAAACGTCGGGTCACCCATTTACACACCTAACATCCAGAATAGGTTGTTGATAGAATCAGGTAAACGTATGCGTCTACTCCAAATTCACAGTTATTGCATAATATCTCAGAAATTACACAAGTGAGTTCACTTTTCCAAAAACATATGCTGAAGCTATCTAAAACAGAAATCCTACATTTCTACAATGGAGTTTTTAAGGGCATCCCGTACTCAAGAACTTTCAGTGAAATTCTTGTATTCATGTACATTGGAGTTAGTGTGTACATGATTGTAGCAAGCAATTTCTAGGAAACATTATCAATTTTCCAGTACTTTTTTTACAAAGGCTCCTCACCATTTGTTTCCATCTTATACACTCATTACTCAGTGTGTGGATGTCGGGTGACTGGGATTAAATGGCACATGGAGAGTACGACGTTGGCGACCATGCTTGAGTTCCATGTTGAGAAAGACTCGCGCTGGACCAAAGTCTTTTTTATTATAATTTTTTTTGAGAGCCTATAGTAGCTGGACAACGACTAGACTGAGTGAGGCGATGAGTAGGTCATCCACGTAGACCAAGATGGCAAGAAGAGGCTCTCATATTGGACTGAAAAACAGCGCAGGATCAATTCTACTGCACTCATATTCTCCCCACTGCACAAGGCCTTGCACAAGCACCAGACCTTGTCAGTGCAATTGGTGAAGCTCAGTGGTTGAATCATATAGATTTCCTCATTGAGGAACTATGTAGAAAGGCATTGGTTCATCTATTTGCTCCAACTCCCAGTTGTGCAAAGAAACCAGACTGAGAAAGACATGAAAAAATGGCTGAAAGGCACAAATGTACGATAAAAGTTCAATCCAAAAATATAAGAAAATCTCTTGGCTGTCAGCCTTGTAGCAATCAATAGAGCCATGAGGGTCCAGCTTGTCCTTTAGGACCCAACGAGTGGGGACCGCCTCATTTCCTGGAGGCAAGTTGACCAGATCAAAGAAATCATGCTCCTTGAGAGCATCAAGGTCTTCCTGCATGTATTTCTCCTAGAGAGCATCATCAGCTACTTCTCAAGCCTGACGATTTTGCATGGGCTCAGGAGGAATTGAAGAGGTATTGTTAGCTGCAAAGCACACATCAACATAACCAGATACCATTGAGTTTCTCGAACAATGAAATTCCTTAGTAATCACGGAGTACCCAANCCCAACGAGTGGGGACCGCCTCATTTCCTGGAGGCAAGTTGACCAGATCAAAGAAATCATGCTCCTTGAGAGCATCAAGGTCTTCCTGCATGTATTTCTCCTAGAGAGCATCATCAGCTACTTCTCAAGCCTGACGATTTTGCATGGGCTCAGGAGGAATTGAAGAGGTATTGTTAGCTGCAAAGCACACATCAACATAACCAGATACCATTGAGTTTCTCGAACAATGAAATTCCTTAGTAATCACGGAGTACCCAAGCACAGTGCTCGGATTGACAAGGCCTATGGCGAGACGAAGAGCCTCAAGGCCAATATGATGAAGAGATGGCGCAGTTGAAGGCTGCAATGCATGGAAAATGTGTGGTACGCCGTGAGGAGGACTATGAGGGGAGATCACTAAGTCTCTACTGGTGGACGTAAAGCTCAGGTTCGGGGGCAGTCCAAGGCTAAGGCACAGGATCAGAGGACTGAGACACAAGTGGACTGAGACACAAGCGATGCGAGACTACCTGCAACCTATGGTGGAGGAATCCAGACGACAGGGAAAGATGGCACAGATGACCCAAGAGGGGGAGCGCCCTACAGTGTACCCGAAGGTGCTGCACAAGACTCCAAATCTCACTCTAACTCTTAATCAGGAAGAGACCTGGATGACTCGGAGGAAGAGGGAAGGATATCAATAAGGGAGGCGACGCTCGGTGTCACTGGTGGAATAGAGGAGGGTACAGACGACATAGAGGATAACATGTCCCTGAGACTGGAGGCAACACAAGGCACACCTCCTCTAAGCCAACAGAGCAAGGAAAGAGAGGGCAATGGGGCCAAGAGTGACAGACCACACGGGAACACATCTAAAACTAGAGTACGTCACGTGACTCAATGACACAAAAGTGATCCAGGTCTCAGAAGCGCTAAGCCTTAGAGAGGGACAGGAAACCAAGAATAGGATAAAGGTGGGCGTAAGAAAAGAGCTTACCGTTGTGCCAGTCCTCTGGGAGCCAGACAACACTGACGCAAACTCAAATGCGTGCAAGCTGAAGATCACAACGACAACCAAACATGCGCGCAAACAATGTGACATGATGGAGAAGTAGACCACGTGGAACACGATTCTAGACCCATATCATTTAGGAAATGGCTTAAAAAGAGAAGAGGGTTTAAAGACCAGAGGTAGAGGGAAGTGTGGAAAAGACGTCAGTATATGTCCGGCTCCAACATTTTGAAACCCTATTTTGCTGGGATGTACAGGGGGCGGAGGCCTCTATAAACACATATCCTAGGATGCAATAAAGAAGCCGTGAAACCCATGAAATCACCACCATGGTCAAAGCAAAAAAACATGAGGACGATGACCACCAGCAAGTTTGGCATGGAAAATCCATGTCTCAATGACACCTCAAATATCTCTCTTTATATGGAAGGCAAAAACACAAGGCATGGGAGAACAGTCATCAATCAGACAGAGAAGGCAACTCTTATAGGAGCCGCCGCTTGAGGTGGTGATTATGTCATATTGCTGATCTCAAATGCATCTTTTGATGTGCCCATTATATTCTACATGAAAACCAATGCAAATGTGATCCAGGAACCGAGTAATTTGGTGCAGGACAAGAAAGACACAGCCATGCAAAGGTAGGATGCGCACCTCCGGCAAAAAGGAGACCCCGAGCACAACGGAGTGACTTTCTCACCCACTCAAGCCAAAGTTCCCTTGAATGGATGCTTATCCCGTGAGACAAGGTTCATTGGGGGCCATGGGTGCTTTAGGATATTGGCTGGAGGCGCATTTGTAAGCAAGGGCACTGCGGGTCAGTCGTGACCTGCACTAACGGTGCTCCCAGCAGAATTCACGTGTGGAGCTGGAAAACAATGGTAACTCAGCCATTTCTCCACTAACTGAGGCATTCTTTGGTGAGTTAGAAGGAATACAATCCGTACTACATAATGCATATGTTACTTGAACCATTGTGCCTTGGTAGAAGGCTTCAGAATTTCGCGAGGCTCATAATGCATATGTTACCTGATCTTCAGAATTTCAGCGTTTCATAGAAACTGTTACATAAAGAAGCCTTGGGATTATTCTTGGCATGCCAATCTTACTCAAGACATTGTACATTGCCTTGTACTGGTTCGTTGAGTCTAAGGATTTATTGCATACCCAAATCTCCTTGTACTCAAAGTTTCACACCGTACTTGGTGCAAATACAAGCAGGAGAGTCAATGACAAGAACCTCAGTCACTAGCAGTAGTCTTGCTGCTAGGAGAGAGTCGTGTCGCATGTCACGGATTGGCCTTCACAAAAAGGCATCCAGAGTAGGAAGTTTATCCGAAGGACTTGGTGTGTGACCGTCACACCCGGCATCCCTCGGTTCCCAAGGATGTTATGGGATAGGGGCCCCATGACGTGAGCATGCAGCAGATCAGGAGGGTATGGAGGGCAATGTGCGAAGCTGGAGAAAGAAGAGCTTTGCATTGTGCTCTATGTACACTCAACACGGTCTAAGATGCAGTGGAGTGGAAAGGTAGAAGGATCCAAGCAATTGGCAGGCTGAACGTACATCATGATATGAATGAAAACAATGTGGATGTGTCAGAGGCGGTGGTGTAGCATGGTAGTGTGTGCAGGTGTGAGGAAGTGTGGAACATACACAAGTACTAAAGAGGAGGATCCGGGTACAAATGAGGATACACGGAACAGGCAGTCACAAGGCAGGCCACATAGCATCACACGACCAGTGGAGTGGAGGTATAAACTAGCAACACCACAACTTGAAGAGCGGCCAAAGCCGTGATTGTCAAGTGTGATGATAGAGAAAAGACTGATCTCAAGAGCAGGCACATAAAACACGAATGGGAGGAAAAGCTCCCTCCTAGGCCCAACAGAATGAACAACTCCCATGCCTTGAACAGGAAGTAACTCAACCAAACATGTACAAACTAAACAGATGGCACCAACAATTTCAAGGGAACAAAAGAATAAGCGAAGAGAGGTCATGTGGTACCCTAGTGATCCTTAATTTCTACGAGTGGATTTCATGAATTTAGTGATCATTAATTTCGTTCAAATATTATCGGGTTCAAATTAATTAGGTGTTCCTTTAACTTTTTTTGGAAACAGGCGTGGTGGACTCTTAAATTCGGCGAACGGCCGAGTTCATTTCCTCGGTGTTCCTCAATTTTGACGACCGACTGTTCCTCCTATCCCTAACTCTCACGCGCCCGTCAAAAAATTATTGACCGGTGCAACGGTCGGTCAATGGAAATGCAAACGCAAGGGCCCCACCGGTGTTTGCGGCAACGCTGTGGAGTAGCGGCAAATGCAATCGACGCATTTAGGTGGAGTGCACGCACGACGCATTCATGCTTACACGCAAATTCCTACACTCATCTACATCCCTGTTTTGCTAAGTCATCTTTCGCCTTGGATCGGTTCCTCTCCAAGGTTTCTACGGAGGAACGCACTTATCGACTTTGACGACTAGGCTAGTCGACAGGGCCCCCCTCCACGCGCTCCTGCTCCAAAACGCCCTATTAGGCATCCTCGCAAGGCCGTCTGTCTGACATTTGACGACTCCATCGACGCTCAGCATTCTCCGGCGTACGTGGGCACGTACCCCAGCGTGCCTAGCACGGACTCGCCCCTCACAATTCCAGCTGGTATTCCTTTGGCGATTTGCATGCCAAAGGAAGAGTAGCAAACCCACCTTCCAACGACATCGGTGCGGGATGCCCCTCCTCGGGTGTTCTCCAACTACGCCCCTGGTGCAAGCTCGTCGAAGGCCCCTCTTCCCTCGACCGAGAACACCGAGGCTGCTCCGCACCCTCATCCATCCGTTGTGGAGAAGGGCAAGGCCCCGGTGGACGTCACCGATGGTGGTCCTTGCCGTCCTCCTACTGCTGAGGAGAAGGGGAAGGCCCAAGTGGACGACGAATTCCATCCACCACGGCGTTCACAGAGGCTGTGTCGTCCGACTCCCCTCCTCATTGGTTCGCCGACTGGGGGCGGGCAGCACCATGACAGCGACGGCACGTCCGATGTGGACAGCTCGTCGCCGTCGTCTTCCGAGGAGCAGTCTTCCGATGACAGCATGGACGCTGACTGCCTGGCCATCGCTGTTTTGGAGGGAACTACATCGACGTTAGCAGGATCAAGCGCCAGTTCTGCAACTTCTCGCAAGCGCGGGAAATATGCTGACTGGTTTGGAAGTGGTCACTTCCAGACCATATATGGGGCATACAAATCTCAGCCGTCCGCTTACGCGATGGTGCAGCATCTTCGACGTACATTAAGGACCCCTGATGGTTTTTGTGTTTTTGATCGTCTTGCTCCAAGTACTGTGTCTGGGTGGTTTTTAGAAGGGTCCAAAATCCTGAAAAGGCAGTATGAGGGTGCTTTCATTGCTGCGATTGCATCTGTACCGTCCGCTCCTCTCAGTTAAAAAAAAGAAAAAGAAAACAAGGATGTAAAGGGAAGAGAACCTGGCTCGCCGATCATTCTGTGATCGTCGATGAGATTAGATCGACGCTCCAAGATGCTTGTCGGGCGGGGCATGCTCTGAACTCCAAAGTTATCCGGCGGGAAATCCGCGGTGTTTTGGCTCGTCACACGCCGGATCAGCTGGAGGTGCTGGGAAAGCTTGCTTTCGCACGCTCATGGGTGCGGAAGTTTGTCCACAGGGAGCTGGGGTGGAGTTGGCGCAGCGGAACAACTGTTACACAGAAGCTACCGGCGGACTACGAGGACAGGATCTTGACCTTCCATCGGCGGGCAGCCTGTATGGTGTCGCTTTACGGCGTCCATCCCTTCCTCGTCATCTATGGCGATCACCTCCATCCAAAAGTTTCCAACTGTTGGCCACACATATGCACCGACCGGCAGCGAGGAAGTCAGCATCGTCGGCCTCGAGGACAAGCGGGCCATCACGGCCCTTGTCGCATCGTCGATGAACGGCGATTTGCTCCTCATGCAGCTCATTCTTGGCGGTAAAGCCGCCAGGTGCATCCCACGTGGTGACAACGCCGTCAGGCTTCACGAGGCCGGCTGGAATCTGACGTGTACGCCCTCTCATTGGGCAAATGCTAACACCACAAAGGAGTGGGTCGGGGAGATCGTTGTTCCATACTACCAAAAAAATTGTCGCACGCTTGGAGTCCGTGAGGGTGAGACCAATCTCCTCCTCGTCCTCGACACCTGGAGTCCGCACTACAGTGCATCGTTCCAACTGCGACTTAAAGACAATTTTTGGTACATGCACACTGTGTACATTCCTGGATGATGCACAGGCAAGGCGCAGCCTGCGGATGTTGGCATCATCCGCCCATCGAAGAATAAGCTTGAGGAATTGTTCGCATCATGGGATGCCGAGAGTAGTCGTGAGGGCAGGGAGCATGTATTTCAGTATGAAAGAGGTCAAAGAACAAGCATGTGCATGGTTTTTTTAGGCATGGGAGTACATCAGGGATGATGAGCCCATGGTGAAAAACGCTTGGGCTCGCTCTGGGTTCACGCGTGTTTTGACCCAACATTCAAGCATGCCGCCGCACCGTTCGCGACAGAAATTCTTTTCCACGATGAGGAGGTGGAGGAGGAGGATGACGTGGTAGTGTAGGATCCATATTGACATGTCATGTATGACGGAAAGTATTCTTTTTTTAAGTGTCAATTCCAATGTTCAAACTTTCCACTTCGGGACTTGTCAATCTTTGCACGCGCGCAGACACCGAGGGCGAGAACAAACTTTGGCATGTATTTTCCACACACTTCTCACATATCCGAATTTAAATTAGACTACAGAAGCAAAACAACAAGTGACTAGAACCCATAAATAAAAATGCGTGCATGTACCCTTGAATTCGATGATTCACTTCTCAAATTAATTTGGTGGACTGTTGAATTCGACGAACCCAAAAAAAATCTGCGAAATTCGAAGGGGGAAAAACCATCGGGGGGATTCATTTTTACCCACCTTTTGAAAACGTTCTACGCAGGTTGTCCACCTTCTGGGGATCGCAGACCGGATTCCCCACTTTTTGTTCGGGTATTTACGCTTTCCCCAAATTTTTCTCTTTTCAAAAAAATTGAAACAACTTGCGCCCGTTACCCACTTTTAACCACATGACTCCGATACCCACTTTTGTGCGTGACAGGTCCATACCGTACACATCGCAATTTTTTGAAACGGACCCCCAGTTGCTGCCACCCACTCCTCGCTCCTTTCTCTCTCCCACCCGTATCTCTCCTGCACAATTTATCTCACTTTCTCCCCTTGTCCCTGCTCACAATCGATGATGAGGGGGGATGCGAGGGCGAGGGCTCCAGGCCATCGGCCTCGAGCCCTCGCCCTTGCGATGTCGCGGATTCGTGGTTATCGCTGGCCGTCAGCCAGCGAGCTGCATGCCATTGGCCAGCGAGCTGCTGGCCGTCGGTGAACAGCTGGATTTCGGACGGCCAGCGAGCTGCTCGGCGGGCAGCTGCTGGCCGTCGGCGAGTTGCTGACCGTCTGCGAGCTGCTGGCCGTGGGCGAGCTGCTGGCCGTCGGCGAACTGCTGGCCGTCGGTGAGCCATCTCCGTGGCGAGAGGTGCCTGTCCTCTGCATTCGCGGAGGAGAGGGCCGGCCCAGCCCTTCCCCCCCTCCCTCCTCCTTGTGCTCTATATTGGCCGCGCGACCGATTCTGCCAACGTCCATTCAGTGGCAGAAATATCGGTCGCGCGACCATATTCCAGCACGTTTGCTTGTGGAAAGACGCAACGACGCAAAGTCGTCATTCTATAAACATGAAAGTGAAGGAGGTTCCCATTAATGCACACAAAACGACGCCTCAAAACGTAAAGAAATAAAAACAGAAGCAAAAATTGTAAATTGTAAACAATATGTACGTTATCCCCACTCGGTGAGAAAATGTGACTAAAATACCGGGATTATGTGCATCTTTTCTCAAAAGTGGTCACGGCGTTCACGGTTCGTCCCTAGTCACACTTTTTGGGTATAGTGGCCAATGATTAAAAAATGTGGGTATTTGGGCAGACCAACGCTCAAATGGTGGGTAAAAGGGAATTATTCCAAAACCCATTGTTATCAAAATTAAGGATAAGTAGGGTAAGTGACCCCGGAGTCACAAATCCAAAAGCCACCAGACACTTGAAAAGATGGAAGAATGTGGATGACAACAATAGTGGTAGATGGAGGTTTGAGAGTAGAGGACTAGCCACATCCAGCAAGACAACAGAACAGGGTGACAGACTGCCAACCTTCAATCCACTACATATTTTCAACAGGCAGAATTCCCTGATCACTTGCAAGCGATACGCCACGAAGGGACCCATCAGAATCTTAGACCACTGACCCACTCATGACACTCTCACCTCCCCTTGCCACAAAAATGACATGTTGGAGAGCGTGTGCCAGAGCGTCCTCGTAATGCCAAGAGTTCATCACCAGTTGGAGGACTACCGAAGCCCCCAGGAGGATGGAACCGTGAAGGCCACATACATGGTCCAGAGCGTGGACCAAAGTAGGCAAGGCCACCATAGGAAGGAGGCCAACTCCAAGGATAGTGGAGGGTAAATGGGTACAACTGCATTGGAGTGGACGTCTGTTGTAGTGGTGGTGACCACAGGATGGTTGGAAGATGAGGTTTGCAATGAGAATGATAACACTGTCAATGCGGATTTGCCGCAGCCTAAAGTCCAAGCCCAACGAGAGCCCATGGAAGATGTCAAGCAAGTCTAATTGGAAGGTGCTCATCACTTCTGAGTGAAATTCTCAGCCACACTACAGCTCTAGAAAGGCACTGATCCTAGTACGGAGGAAGCCAACTGGGACAAATTACATTTGGCCTTTACATATTTATTGTGATCCACCCACCCCCCCCTCCCCTCCCAAGCCCTGAGTAGCCAAAAGAGGTGGATGACATTGAGGAAGAAGAGATGGATGTCGAGGAGAAAGGGGGTACAGAGATGAGTGGAGGATCTGGTGAGAACTAAAACGACTATGTGGTGAATCCGTTTGTTTTGGAGAGTACTCCACAAGTCTATGAATCACTCAGAGGTGAACTCCCACATGCCTAGATGCGACGTAGGAGGAACTGGTTCAAGTGCAAGGCATTTGAGCTTGGACACCTTGACTTCACGAAACATGTCAGACAGCTCAAGAATGAGGCCTTTGAAAATAGAAAGAACATTAGAGCACTGTCCAAGTGTGTGTGTGTGTGTGTGTGTGTGTGTGTGTGTGTGTGTGTGTGTGTGTGTGTTTGTGTGTACAAAGGCCACACATAAGTGCAAGGATGTGTGCCCGGTAGGCACCAACAGTCTCATCAGCATGCATTGCAAGCGGGTTGAAATTCACTGTGAGAACACTCTAAGCAGCATGGCCAGTGACAGTCTTGTTACGCCAAATGAAAGCATATGCGCCAGCAGGGTTAGCTGTGGTTTGACAGACCGGATCAGCATTGTAGGTACGAATCTCACTGGTGTGATTGTTGGGGCCACCCGTGATGAGAGGAGTTATGGTTAATCACACAGAATTTACATACTTGATGATTAGTGTACCAAAAAGTATATTTCTACATGCAAACAGTTTTCACAAAACATCCACGTGAATGCATGTGAGCAAGTCCCAGACGTACATTCCTTGTATATAACAAAAAATTTAATGGGCTCTTTGTGAAACTTTGTAATTTCTACCAACAGTCCATATTCACTAGTTTGTTCACTTCCCAGTACACTTGTTGATACACAATTTCATGGGTGAGACAATTGGTCATATATGGATGAGAGAACGGACGGCCCATGCAACCTCAGCAGGGACAAGGAAAATTTGAGGGACAACATCATGGTAATACTCCGAAAGCTGTTTCCCTTGGGCATAGTCACTAAAAGTCACCTCCCAGGAGGAGAAGGTGAGGGAGGTGGTAAAGTACGGACGAGGAGTGCCAAATTCACGTCGTGAGGTAGTGGCTGAACCAATTCTTTGACTGCGTTAGACCAACGGCTGCTGCTGGAGGAAGAGGTGCTTGTGCTAGTGCGAGTGCTAGTTCCAGTTCATGTGCCAGCGATGGCAGAGGTAGTCGTAGGCCCATGGGCAAAGTCAGCAGCGACGCCGGCAGAGACTAAGGTGTGAAGCAAGGTGGGGTATATCTGTGACATGACAAGCTCAGCAATATGATCAGCAAATGTCTCTTCGTCCTTTTGCATATGCTACAGGCACTCTTCCCCGTTATGCTCAGCAGTTTGTGCAGCCTGGTCATCATCACGTGCATGTTGCACTTCAGCCTGAAGAGCTGCACATTGTTTTTCATTGTCTGGTATCATGATGAGCGCCCACTATGCTAAGAAGGTTTTTGACAGAGTTTGCCTTGCCTCAGCGGAAATGAGCAAAATAGGGTTGGACGCTTGGGTGTGNTGCAGCCTGGTCATCATCACGTGCATGTTGCACTTCAGCCTGAAGAGCTGCACATTGTTTTTCATTGTCTGGTATCATGATGAGCGCCCACTATGCTAAGAAGGTTTTTGACAGAGTTTGCCTTGCCTCAGCGGAAATGAGCAAAATAGGGTTGGACGCTTGGGTGTGATCACTTGGCTGCAAGACAACCCATCCCAAGGCAATGGACCCAGAGAACATGCAGAGAAACTAAAAAGGCAGAGGATAGGAAGCACAGGAGGAATGGCACGATGTCAGCCCACCAAACCTAGTGAAATTGAGCAAGAAGTGGAGGAAGCATTGAGGCAGCAGAAGTAGCCAAGACAGCCATGGTTGATTCTCATGAGACAATCAAGCACGGTGCACCAGAGATAGTTGTAGTAGAGAAGGAGGAGAAGGTGGCTGTTGCCAACACAAGGTGGAGAAGATGCTGAGTTGTGGCCAATGAAGAAGATGAGGACGATAGAGCACCAATAGTAGAGGCTCCAATAGAGACAACTGGAGAGGCCACCAGGGTGGCGGCCGTAGCGGCCGCTGACGCAACATTGTCTACTGCTACTGAGACCTCTGTGGCTATATTCAGAGTTGCTACTGCTACAGGTTCCAATGAGAACGCGATAGTGGTATATGCATCCACTCATTTCCCTACTGATGTGCTAGCTGGAGCATGTGAGGTTCAGGCGGTTGCTTAAAACGTAAAAGCGTCAATGACACTAGCGGCTAGAGCAGCTGTGATCACAAATGCAATGCTGGACAGGCGCTGAAGCGGCGGCAGAGAGGAGGAGACGTGAGGCGACGATGGAGCAGTGGGGACAGCCGACTCAGCTGGTGTTGCCGCAACTGTGGGCCGTGATGCAGCTCTATCCCTGAGAAGTGCCCCTATGCCGCCGGCGTGGACATGTTGTCGCTGACGACGGTTCCTAAAGGGACCCTGAAGGGCTTAGCGGAATTTGTTCAGAACATTGCTCCGGTGGAATCTATGTCAAAGGAGGAGCGCCCTGGCATGACGACGAGTCGTCGGACACCGTACCACAGACTCTGTCAACCTCTGCCTCCTAAAGGGCAAAATGTTCTGCCGGATCGTACTCCTTCCTTGGCGTATAGCCCAGGTCGGAGCGGCGGCGTTCGAGTCGCCAATGTCATTCCTGCCCCTCCTCGTAGGCTGCAATCTCATCAGTGATGCGGTTCCTTTTAGCTGCAGCTGTCGATGTAGTGGGTATCCTACTGGTCTTGATTTTTTTTTTCAAGTCCATATCTTAGCAAATCTATATCTTTGAGCACCGGTGTTTGGAAAAATGTTATTCAGGTGGCACCTTCGGATTTGTAGAACGAAAAGGCGGATCTTGATATTCGGCGACGATCAGTTTCAAGCACCAAAAAATACTGTTTTTCAGGCCTCGTCGCTTCAGTTCTCACTTTTTTCCTGTCAGTCCGACACGGCAAGCTGCGTCAGACTGACAGGACAGACGCCAAAACCTAGGTCAGCGGCATGTCCGTGTGGTGAGTGCGGAGGTGAACGGCCCCCCGGGGTTTTTTCCCCAAAATTTCACAGGCTCAGTAAGTTTCTATAGCAGAGCCTAGAATGTAATTATTTAGGGTGTAGCTTGAAAATTCAGTATAAAAATATTTTGTTGAGCGAAGTGGACCTAGAAATTATTTTTAATCAAATGTAACGATCAGTAGGGTATCGTTTTTTTCAATGCCTGATTGGTAGATAACTTGGCAGCAGTAGGCGGTCGTTACTCTCTACGAGGGTGAGGATGAGCGACAGGTGGTAGGACAACTGCTCTTTTGCTGCTAGGGCCGTAAAATAGCTGCCACGACTGTTTCTAAGGGCAACTTCCATGTGTTGGCATGATAGCAATCACTGCTTCCGTCGTGGCTGTTAAAGCAAGTGTTGTTGTTGCTGAGATAACGTAAAAGCCTCCTCAAAAACTACCGATGCCTCTGAGGTGTCACTACCGGGAAGAGAAGTGGAGGGTTGAGGTTGGAAGAGCCTGCTGGCACTTCTGCTTCCTCGGTGGCAGCAGCAAGAGCTACTGGTGCTGTGCTGCAGCACTGCTTCTGAAGTGACTTCTGCTGCCGTTGAGCTGCCACTATTGATAAGGGGAGAAAATGCATGTGATAGATGGGATAGTAGTCGCCAATGTTTCCTTTGACAACAGGAATAGGTGCTGGTGCTGCTGTTGTGCTGTTGGATCAGTGACACGGCCTCCATGCCACTGCCATTACCGCCAGATGCCACCGCCGAGAGGTGCGGTTGCAACCTAACATTGTCGGCAACGGTAGTCACTGTTGTTGCCATGGCGGATGAAGCCGCTGCAATTGCTCGTGCACCGCTAGGAATTCAGAATGTGTCCGGGTTGCAGCAAAAAGGGGCTCCGTCGGCAATAGGTTTGAACGGGTGAAGAGTGAAACCCGAGGAAGATGGTTGCCAGCTGGTGCTTGCTCTCGTTGAGAGGAGCAGCGGACAACAGGGTATGCACTGCAAAGCTGTGGGGAGATGCTACGACCGCCATTGTGGTAGAGGCTGTGGCGGTAACACCGCCACGTTCCGGATCAATGGGGACAGGAGAGCACCCTCTGGCTCCTTTCCTCAAGTTCTATGATATCAATGGAGAGTGCTAGGGACAACTACGTGAGGGAGCATGAAAGCAAAAGAGTAAGACGAAAGAGGACGAGGCAAGAAGATCATGTTGGATGCCATGGATCAACGGAAGTAAGAGAAGAATGAGCATAAGGGTTACACACAAGATGGAGGGCTTGGATTCTTATGGTTGATGAGACGACCCACGAGAGGAGCACTCGCGTGGAATCTCGACGCCACCCACGGGGTCAAGCCCACCCACAGGATTTTCAAACAGGGTGGCTTCTCATGCCACGGGTAAAAAGCCCAAGCAAGACCCTTAGGGATCAGCAACATAGGTACCTCACAAGCAACACCAAAACTTGAAACATGAGATGATGCCATATTGTCCACAAGCGTATCTAGCATGCATGCATATGTCTTGTGTACCAAGTTCACCTTGTGATCCATCACACTTGGTTAGCTAGAATCAAGCAAGTCCGGCTCAAAGAGATACAACTCTGTCCTCATGCTTGGATCACCGGCATCGGTGACCATGCGGAGCCTGTGATGATGGAGCTATTGAGCCCTGGGACGAGTGCACAATACAGTGTCAAAAGCTCCATACACCTGTGCAAATCAGTTAGTTTCCTGCAGAGTGGTGCATGTGAGTGAAGTCAAAAGGTCACTTGCGAAGGTACATGATCAAACCAAGACTTGTTATGTACACGCGATTGCATTACAATTTCATGTAGGGCTTACACCATCACCTCCCTTCACCAGCTCGTGCTCTCTCTCTCTCTCTCTCTCTCTCTCTCTCTATCTATCTCTCCAAAATTTTCTATCTTGTCCATATCTTTCTCTTTATCCATTTCCTTATCTTTTTCTCTCCATCTCTCCCTCTCTCCTTCTCTTTAAACTCTCTCTTCCNCTCATTGTGCTCTGTTGTGTCCTCCCGGCTTGTGTACATCGGCGTGCAGATGACTGACGGCGAGACTCGACGCTGATGGAGTATCATCCGGTGGAGCCGACGCACGCTGAGGTCTACTCGCAGTTCGCTGGAGCCTCCTCTCTCCGGCGACGTGCTCAGCTCCATCGGCAGGCCTCCTCGGCGGTCGTGCTGCCGGCGGTCACTGCCACCGCAGTTGCTATCTGCATGCGTCCAGCGCGTCCCATCGCATCTGCATCGTCATGCTCTGCCTAGGGTCCTTGTTGCATGCTGTATGGCCCTGTTCGGCATCATGGACCACCGTAGGCACTGCCCGGGTTCGGGCAGCCATAACTCTTTGCTACTANTGTCGGGCGTCTGGCAGGGCTCACCGAGAAAACCCTGCCTGCCAGAAAATAGGTCCAGAGCTATTTTGTGATTGGCTGGTTAGCTGAGTAACAACTTCTACACTAGTGGGGGGGAGCTAGAACTTGGAGGGGTCTCCCATTGTTGCTCATTCTTCATTCCTAACCAGTTACTTTCAGTTTTCAGCTGCTTTCTGGCGCTAACTCTGGCGTGCGCGTTTCTGAGTAACAAACCCAGAGCTTCTAGACTTGGACTCTAGGGCAGCAGACTGAGGGGGCAGCTGACTTAAGCAACGAGCGTGGAAGCCCGCACGCTGCATCAACAACGCTGCTGCCCCAACCTGCTGCCTAGGTTTTCTAGCTTGGTATCAGAGCCAGAGCGTAGCAACAACAGCAAAAGACTGGCGAACAGGTGCCAGACAACGTCGGCGGACCCCCATACGCGCCAGTGCAGGGGAAATGCTGCCGGATTTTTCCGGCAGTATTGACCCGCCTGGTGGCGGCGTCAGAATTTTTCCCACGGCCACTGGGCCAGGGGAAATGCTGCCGAAATTTTTCGGCAGCACAAACCCCCATGCGTGACGCGAGGAGGTGAGCGGCAAGCGGCGTCTGACATCTGCGAGCGACGACGCAAGCGGCAATGTCACCCAGGTGCAGTGACTGGTACCACCGTCAGCTGCAGGCAACGGCAGCGAGCAGCCACAACAGCAGCCAGCAGCAGCTGCATGCTGCAGCAGCAGCAGGCAGAAGCAGTAGCTCGTAGCAGCCCGCAACAGCAGCAGCTCGCAGCAGCTCGCAGTAGTAGCAGCAGCAGCAGCGCACAGCAGCAGCTTGCAACAGCAGCCCGCAGCGGCAGCAAGCAGCAGCCGCAGCACGCAGCAGCTACAACAGCGTGTAGCAGCAGCAGCGAGCTGTAGCAGCAGCCAGCTATAGCAGCAGTAGCAGCGAGCAGCAGCTGGCAGCTGCCAGCTGCAGCTGCTGCTGCTCGCTGCTCGCAGCGAGCAGCAGCCCGCTGCTGCCAGTGAGCAGTAGCTCACTGTTGCCAAGCGAGCAGCAGCCCGCTGCTCGCAGCAGATAGCGGGCTGCTGCCCGCTGTGACAAGGAAAAAAAAACAAAAAAAGGGAAACAAAAAAATCCCCCACNGCTCCATCGGCAGGCCTCCTCGGCGGTCGTGCTGCCGGCGGTCACTGCCACCGCAGTTGCTATCTGCATGCGTCCAGCGCGTCCCATCGCATCTGCATCGTCATGCTCTGCCTAGGGTCCTTGTTGCATGCTGTATGGCCCTGTTCGGCATCATGGACCACCGTAGGCACTGCCCGGGTTCGGGCAGCCATAACTCTTTGCTACTACTTTTCTAGCTGATTCTGACCGCACGACTGCGTTCGCAGCGTCGGTATTATGGTATGGTCCAGTTTTCAGGCAAAACGGACGACGCCCGGGTTTTGGGCTGTCGGGCGTCTGGCAGGGCTCACCGAGAAAACCCTGCCTGCCAGAAAATAGGTCCAGANCAGCGAGCAGCAGCCCGCTGCTGCCAGTGAGCAGTAGCTCACTGTTGCCAAGCGAGCAGCAGCCCGCTGCTCGCAGCAGATAGCGGGCTGCTGCCCGCTGTGACAAGGAAAAAAAAACAAAAAAAGGGAAACAAAAAAATCCCCCACCCCCGCAGCTCGCTACAGCAGCCCGCAGCAGCAGCGAGCAGCTGTTGTAGCTCGTAGCAGCTGCAGCAGCGCGTAGTAGTAGCAGCGAGCTACAGTAGCCACAGCAACCGCAACAGCTCGCAGCAACAGTAGCTGAGGCTGCAACTGCAGCAGCAACAGCAACAGTAGCAACAGCTGCAGCAGTAGCAATAGCAGCAGCAGGAGTAGCAGCAAACAGCAGCAGCAGGAGCAACAGCAGCAGCAACAGCAGCATTAGCAACAGCAGCAGTAGTAGCGGCTACAGCAGCATCAGCAGCAACAGCAGCAGCAACGGCCCCAACAACCGCCGCTGCTGACGTCAGCACCCCTCTGCTAACGTCACCGCTGATGTCATCAACAAATAAAAAAAGGAGGGGGGGAAGAAAGGAAAGGGGGAAGATCAAAGGGGTGGGTAGAGTCCCCACCGTCCCAAGCTACTGCTGACATCAGCAACACGAAGACAACAAAAAAAACACAAGGGATACTAAATCATGGCTGGTAGTCCCGGTGAGGAGGGGTCCTCCTTTGTTGGGGGGACCCCTACCCCTCCTTTCTTGCAGCGACTGCAGCAGCAGCAGCAGCAGCAGCAGCACCCGCCGCCGCTGCAGCAACAACCGCCGCCGCCGCAGCAGCAGCAGCCACCACCGCCGTAGCAACAGCAGCAGTCGCCGCCGCCACGGCAACAGCAGCCGCCGCCGCCGCNCAGCAGCTGCATGCTACAGCAGCAGCAGGCAGAAGCAGTAGCTCGTAGCAGCCCGCAACAGCAGCAGCTCGCAGCAGCTCGCAGTAGTAGCAGCAGCAGCAGCGCACAGCAGCAGCTTGCAGCAGCAGCCCGCAGCGGCAGCAAGCAGCAGCCGCAGCACGCAGCAGCTACAGCAGCGTGTAGCAGCAGCAGCGAGCTGTAGCAGCAGCCAGCAATAGCAGCAGTAGCAGCGAGCAGCAGCTGGCAGCTGCCAGCCGCAGCTGCTGCTGCTCGCTGCTCGCAGCGAGCAGCAGCCCGCTGCTGCCAGTGAGCAGTAGCTCACTGTTGCCAAGCGAGCAGCAGCCCGCTGCTCGCAGCAGATAGCGGGCTGCTGCCCGCTGTGACAAGGAAAAAAAAACAAAAAAAGGGAAACAAAAAAATCCCCCACCCCCGCAGCTCGCTACAGCAGCCCGCAGCAGCAGCGAGCAGCTGTTGTAGCTCGTAGCAGCTGCAGCAGCGCGCAGTAGTAGCAGCGAGCTACAGTAGCCACAGCAACCGCAACAGCTCGCAGCAACAGTAGCTGAGGCTGCAACTGCAGCAGAAACAGCAACAGTAGCAACAGCTGCAGCAGTAGCAATAGCAGCAGTAGCAGTAGCAGCAAACAGCAGCAGCAGGAGCAACAGCAGCAGCAACAGCAGCATTAGCAACAGCAGCAGTAGTAGCGGCTACAGCAGCATCAGCAGCAACAGGAGCAGCAGCGGCCCCAACAACCGCCGCTGCTGACGTCAGCACCCCTCTGCTAACGTCACCGCTGATGTCATCAACAAATAAAAAAAGGAGGGGGGGAAGAAAGGAAAGGGGGAAGATCAAAGGGGTGGGTAGAGTCCCCACCGTCCCAAGCTACTGCTGACATCAGCAACACAAAGACAACAAAAAAAAACACAAGGGATACTAAATCATGGCTGGTAGTCCCGGTGAGGAGGGGTCCTCCTTTGTTGGGGGGACCCCTACCCCTCCTTTCTTGCAACGACTGCAGCAGCAGCAGCAGCAGCAGCAGCACCCGCCGCCGCTGCAGCAACAACCGCCGCCGCCGCAGCAGCAGCAGCCACCACCGCCGTAGCAACAGCAGCAGTCGCCGCCGCCACGGCAACAGCAGCCGCCGCCGCCGCATCAGCAGCAGCCAAAGCAGCAGCAGCAGCAACAGCAGGAGCAGCCGCAGCCGCCTCAGAAGCAGCAGCCGCCGCCGCTACAGCAGCAGCAGCCGCCGCCGCTGCAATAGTAGCAGCCGAAGCAGCAGCAGCAGCCCACTGGTGGCGTTGGCGGCAACCCTGACCCCCTCGTTGCTCTTCAGCAACAGATCGTCGCCTTGACGTAGCAACTTGCAGAGCTACAGCCAATCGCCTCCTAGACCGCTACCAGTGTGCTGCCGTCGTTCATCCCTCCAGGGCACGCTAGCCCCGCTGTGTCCACTACCACGTACTACCTGGCACTGCAGCAGACTCAGCGCCAACGGCAGAAAGTGACCTCCGTCCTTGGCCCCACTCTTGGTGCCGGCCGCAAGCAAAAGGACTTTGAGATGCCACCGCCGCCGCTTCAGGCCGGCGAGCAGTTCCGGAGCTTGGAGCTCAGCTTCCAGATCTGAGCGCAGGGTGAGGGTCTGTGGGCCTACTACACCCTCCCTTACGACTCCACCCAGGCCGATCAGCTGTATGACGCTGGTCGCGCCGTCCGTGCCCTTGTCCCAGTCGCCCCCCAGCTTCCCGCCTTGCCCTGGAGCCCTTCCTCAGCGACTTCGCCGCTGGCAACGTCCCAGACCCTGCAGCCGCATGGCACGTCCTCACCAGGCCCCATCACCTGTCCAGCGACGCTGAGATCAGCCGTCTGCTCCGAGAGTTCAACTCCCTGCACATGGGGGAGACCGAGACGGTCACTGCCTACTGGCAGCGGACAGAGGACATCCTCCGTCAACTCGGCAAATCTGCTCCGCCCCCTCTATCCGCGCTCCTCACCATCAAGCGCGGCGCCACCAGCGTGTACGCAGACGTCTTCGTCCACTACCCTCAGGACGTCCTCTCCACCATGGAGGCCCAGGGCACCCTCATGTCCTGAGAATATGAGCTCTTCCTCCGCATTGAGGAAGCTCGCCAGGAGTCCCAGCTCCATCGCACGGAGGCCCTTGCATCTCCTGCCTTCGCCTCCCCTGCCATTGCCTCCGTGGCCGTCGCCTCCCCCGTCGCAGCTACCTCATCGTCTTTGGGGAAGAAGAAGAAAAGTCAGAACAAGAAAGGCAAGGGTCCACCGCAACAGCAGCAGCAGCAGTCATCGACCGTGTGAACCGAGGGACGCCCAGCGTGACGGTCACACGCCGAGCCCTTGGGATAAACCTCCCACCCTCGACCCCTTGGTGTATGGGCCAACCCTGCGCTCCCAGTCCCTGCGAAGTAGAGAGGAAGCTAGGTGTGCAGGAATCCTTGGCAGGGCAAAGATGAGCGAAGTAGAGGGCGGCCACGCCGGTGACGTGCCGGCCGGCGTCGGCGATCCGCCGTCCGTCACCCTAACGGCGGCAGCCATGGCGCAGCTGGGGCTGGGGCACAAGGATCTATCCCCCCCACCACTGGGAACCAGAGACTTCCTTGCGTGGAAGGATCTCTTTCTGGATTGGGCCGCCGAGCACAATCTAGAAGCGTGCAACCTTATCCCGACCCCGGACACTGCAGAGGCACACATACTGCTGCGTGCCTTCAATGCACTACGTCGTGCTCTTCCGGACTCTCAGGCATATGCATTGCGTGAGTACCGCTTTGGGGGCAAGGGTGCAGATCCGGCCGACCCTCGCACTGGAGATCCTCGCCCTTACGAGGCTTGGAAGCACCTCACAACCCGTCAAGAGGAGCAAGGCATGACGCTCGTCGTGACCTTGCGTGACAAGCTTCGCCACCTCTTTCCGAAACCAGGAGCGCCAGTGGCAGACTATTGGGATGAGGCGATGGACATTCGGCGCCGCCT